>JAPWDM010000001.1:18439724-18754724 GCA_035578155.1 Brachynemurus nebulosus | reverse complement strand
GTAAAGAAAATAATAAAAATAGGAAAAAAATCATATTTTCAAACCAAGTTCAGGATTAAATTCCATCAGATTACAATCAGAATTTATAAGAAATCAAAGTAAGTCTCATTTAAGGATTATATTTATTTATTGATTATTTACTATAAAATAATCAGTGTCAGAAGATTGACTTTAAAATAATACAAACAAAAATATTTGACATCAATTAAACGCATATTAAGTGTAATTTCTCTATTTTATTGTAACATAATAAATTAATTTTTATTAATGGCTGTCTAATTATATAAATTAAAGCCAATAAATTTATTTTAAAAAAAAATGTAATTTCAATTGTTTTAATTTTATTTTGATTTGCTTTGATTTCAAAAATTAATTGATAGGTAATAATAATGAGAATAAAATTATTAACTTCCCATAGGAAGTTATTGTAATGGGTTCGATTTTACGAATCGCTAATTTTGACATATCTCCACGTTTCAAGGTCACTAGAATCCGAATCCATCGTTTTTAGTGTGATGTCTGTGCGTGCGGTCGTTAGTTCGTTCGTTCGTTCGTTCGTGAATTTTTTTTCGTCTCGCATATCTCGAGAAAAAATTATGATATAAACTCCGGACTAATTTCAGTAGATGCGTCATCAAAAAATGAAGACCGGATAAAGTTTTCAGCAAATTCGGATTAGCGGTTTGTTTTTTGTGGTAAAAAAACAGAATTAAATTTATTAAGATAACGTAGATTATATGGATTTTTTACCATAACATTATTATATAATGGCCTAAGAACCTTCCTTGATGTTAAAAACGCCAGCATATTATTATAAAATTAAAAAAAAAAATAAGAAACTGTTTTTGAAATATATTTTGTGTCGCATATTTTGGGAACAAATGATGTTATCATTTGTTTGATAAGGGTGGAGCCCCCACCCTTAGGTACAGAAGGCGAAGCCCCCGGTATGGTGCAAGGGGCAAAGCCTCTATCGGGGGCCCAGGGGAGAAGTTGCCCGAAATGGAAAAAGAATTATTTATGTACAGTAGTCTCTAGTCTTTAAGGACACCCAATGGGAAGTTGACAGTGTGGGTAGACCTGTCCCCCAAATTATTTTTATCTATTTTTTATTGTTAGAAATTAAGACTTCTAGGTGATGACATGTTTCTATGTTCTTAGTATGTAGGTATACCTGATTGGTATAGCACCTTTAGAGCATATTAGACTCTCACACAAAGTTACCTTCATTATAGAAGTTCTCATAGTTAAAAGTTTAGAAAGTATAGTGTTCCTTAACCCCCATTATAATACCTACGTTCAAAAACATTTTCTTTTCGGTATCTAGATCAGGCCGATGAAAGAAGAGTAGCCGAGGGTGTAGCCTCGGGGCCTTGGTCTGAGAAGGTAGCCTAGAGTTATTGGTAAGGGGTCCGGACAAAAGTGCAATTTTATTTTTTTGTTCATCAATTGTACTTAGTTGTCAGCAAAATTTTTTTAAAAATTTTGTTCGTCGCCAGGGCCGGCCATTTTTCTCGATTACTGACAAACTCAATAAGATAGAGTCCCAGTGTATTTATAACATTTAATACTATAAATTGTGCCTTTTTTTATATAATAGTTCTTTAGACGTGTTTGCGAACTCTTTATGGAAAAATATTTTACAGTTTAAATTGCACTTTTCCTGTTTCTGTAGATCAGTGTTTTTCAACCTTTTTCATGGCGCGACCCCCCTAGAATAGAAACATATTTCGCGACCGCTACCCTCTGCTATTTCTAACTTTTATTTAATGTTATAAATATCGAATCCGTTCATCATTATTAATTATTTTTAGTTAGGTGTCAATTAAATACGTAACAAAAGACTTCAAACAGGCATATTTTTATATCGACATCGAAGTTGACGACTTACAGTAGCTTCCAAGCACGCGCGTGACTTGCGTGAGCTAGACATAGCGCAACGTGATGAGCGCTATGTGGAACATCAGCCAAGTAAAACATGACACTTTTGAATTCCTTGAATTGTGAATTCGCTTTGAATTGTGTTTATTGAATTTATATTGAATTGATTTGTTGTTTGTTTAGTAGTTACTCACTGTCTTTTATTGTCTAATATTCAAAATTCTGTGCTCATTGTAATTACTGAAAATGGATGAGTTTCTGGAAAGACATACACAACCGTCAACTTCAAGTTCCAATGAGAGTAATCGAAAAAAGCAAAGAAAAAGCGTCTATATGACGACAATTATTTAAAACTCGCATTTGCTGTTATTGAAAATAAGCGGCAGTTATTTGTTTTGAAATTTTATCAAGCCAAAGTATGAAACCATCACATTAATGTAACATTTAATTAACCTTTTTTTTATTAAATATTATATATTAAGCTAGAGTGGTTCTATTGTTAAAGTAATTGCGACCCCCCAGGGGGTCGCGACCCACAGGTTGAAAAACACTGCTGTAGATTGTTTAATCTACGAAAAGTGACAAAGCAAACAAATTTATCTCTAAAAGCTGCATTAGGTAATTTAAAAAATGTTATGGTTAATTGAAAAGTTTGAAACGGTTTATAAAAATCATTTTTATAGATATTTTGATTAATTTGAAAATGTAATTTTGCGAAGTATCCATATAAGTCAGAATACTTTTTTCTCTCTGAATTGTCGAATTTTTTACCTATAGTGTGTACCTGGCAGAGATGTAACTATTAAAAAAAATATCAAATATTTGTTTTTTATAATTATATGTTTTAGTGAATATAATTTTAATATGAATAAATCTATTAAAAACCAGTTTTCAACTGTAAAATTTATTATATTCTTCAAAAATTGTCTTTACATCTGTTTATTTTAAATCTAAACTAATATAATTGGTTATATTATAATAAATTCCATCTTTTTAGGGTTTCGTAATGCAGTAACGAAATCCTAGCAAATTTATCATGTCTGTCATCACATTAGGTGACCTATTCGCACTTAATCACTTTCAAATAATCAGTGTTGCACCTTATGCAATTTTATAGACAACGTCATTTTTTAAAACTACTATCCATTTTTTTTAATTTTAATTTATATACGAAATAATAGATTTAGATAATCATATTATTAACAAATTAAATGCTAATTTTAACCTTAAATAAAACCAATCTTTAAAAATATTTTATCCTGAGAATTGTGAAAAATTTCAGCTTTTGACTATGAAATCCGGACTTATTGTGTGTTTAACACGCACTTGACAAATTTGTATTTATAAACTCATAACACTAAAACGCTTGTATAGGCTTACTTTAGCATGATATATACAGTCAACCCTTGTACAGCACGATTAATTCGTATCGTGTTATATCATAAACGTGTTAAGCGAAACCTAGAAGTAATACAAATTACGATAATGGATTCCGTGTTATATCAAAAGCATGTTCACAGAGTACCGTGTTATATCGAAACCGTGTTAAGCAAAACCTAGAAGTAATACAAATTATAAGAATTCGTTCCGTGTTAGTTCGAAACCATGTTATAAACTTGAAAACCATAAAAGTCATAAAAAAATTATTTTATTTCAAGTACTTGTAATGATTTTAACAGTTCATTTATAAAAGCAAAAACAAACAAAATTTCAATATTTCAGTATAAGGAAAAATAAGTAATATTTAATTATAGGGGGGCAAAACGAGATAGGGGGGCAAACTGGAGTACCCCAAAAATTTGGTAAAAATTTTTATATTTTCAAATTTGATAATATTGAAAACCAAATAGTTTTTCATTTGATAAAAACATTTTATTCGAAAATGAAGAACAATTTAGAATTAGATATTAAAAAAATAATTATTTTTCGCCTCTGCATCCACTACTAACATAAATAGTGATTCGTTTTACGTAAATTACTCCTAAAAAAATATTATTATTTAGTAGCTTCGTTTTCTTATGAATATATTTTTAATCTTAAATTATTAAGGGGAATCCCATTTTGCCCGCAAAAAAAAATTTCTTTTTCTTATGGCAGCTCGAAATTTGATTATTTTACTTTAATTACGACTGAAAATAATAAGATTCAGCATGTTTCAGTCCTTAAAATCATAACGGTTTCTTAAGTACCCCGTTTTGTCCCCCCCCCTACCCTAAATAAAACCAAACATGAAAATTATGAAATATAAACTAAAAAATACCACTTCCTGCAGTATAATAGGAACAGCTGACTATTAATATTACTCGTCACTCTCATCTGAAATCACTAGTGGCCTAACTTTTTTTCTTTTAATGAGCCGAAAGTCCTCATCACTTGGAATATCTTCATCTTCTAGCTGAATTAGCTTCAGAAACCAATGTGTTCTTACTTTGTAATTGAGCCAAAACTTCTCGATACGGAGCTAAGAAACTTTGTAGTTCCCTTTTAAACTTTCCACAATGTACTACCGAAGGATCTTTTTCTATGAAATGAAATTCTAATTGTTTGGCCAAATCTATTCCTTTTTGCAGATCATTTAAATTTAAATGCAACCAATCCATCATTCATGTTTTCGAAATTATCGTTTATATGAACTGAAACAGTGTTATAGAAAAGTTCGTGCTATGATAGGGTTGTCCAATTTTATTAAGTCGTGTTATATCGAAACCGTGTTCTAAGAGTATCGTGTTATACGACGGCTGTCGCAATTTCAGTACAATGTTATATCGAAATCGTGTTCTAAGAGTACCGTGTTATACGAGGGTTGACTGTACTGGCACGTTTTGGGTGGCCAAAAAAGTTCGTCAGATTATTGAATTATGCCGTGAGGCAGGAAATGCATTTTTGGAAAACATTAGTAAAGATTTTAAATCTTTATAAATTGGCTAAGAAAAAAAATCTTTTTTCTTCTATAATACAAAATCCAAAACAGTACGAGATATTGTTGTTGGAGTATTTCGAATATAAGGATTATTTTTAGGGTTCCGAGTCTATGTCCGCCTGTCACATTTTCATGGTTTCCACATCTATGAATCTATGAACATATATATATATATGTGTATTATATTCCAAAACTAGTCACGATTTACGCAGGAATTTCTGAATTACTGTGTGTTGATCATATTAAAATGACCAAAAAATAACTTTGGTATTTCTTACTTTAACTTCGTAACATCCAATGCATCTGTCGTTTCGAAAAAAATAGTATTATTTTCATTATATCGATTCAACCAAACACAAACAAACTATTTTCCATTTCATAGTAAAAATTTTATTCATCACATTCGTGACGAATAATACATAGTATTTCTCCAAATATTTAAAAACGCTTGAAGTGCAAAAGAAAAAGTTTAATATTGTCAAAGTAAATTAAAATTTGTGCATTGAGAAATGAGTTTTCCATTTTTCTGCTTCAAGTAGGTGTCTAACGACAACACACAAAGAAAAGGAAACTTCTCTTCTTTTTGATATAATAAATCATCAAATAAAAACGCCGTTTTTCATTTAATAAATTATATTTTACAAAAATTTATCTCTTTTTTCTTACTTTTGACTTAATATTCTTGTAATTATCTGTAAAATTTTTAAGTAGTTAGATATCAAACGGCTTATTTTGTTCATAAAATGTCTGTCTAAAACCGAGTGTATGTTTTTATAAACGAACTAAGACTTCATTTAGTAGCGAAAATAAAATATAAAGTTTTTTAAGATTTACCAAATGTACGAGTTGTGTAAATCAGAATATTTTCAAAATACCAATGGTCTGCAATTCGAAGTCTGTACTCAGTAAAAATTATTGTGTACAAAAATCATATATTAGTGCTTTATGTTTTTAAGATCATAATAGTTTCCATGAAAAAAAGGTAAATGGGTGGTGGGAAAAATATTTCCAATCATAGTGTTTTAAAACAAATAGTTAAATTAACTTTTGAGTTATAGATTTGATTTTAAATAACTGTGTCAAACATTTATATTAATAAGAAAGAAATCGGTAGGTTTGTAAAAGAAGCTTTCAAAAGTCTTTTTTTGGGGGAAATCATGGAAAAGGCATTAGGGTAAAAGTAGATAAGAGTACGCAGATTTTAAAAAGGTTTTGTCTTGTCTATGAATACCGTGAATATCGAATTTAATAGTTTATGGGAATTAGCACGATACCTATTTATAGTTGACTAAAAATAGCAGGAAAAACGTGGGTAGCAGATTTTTATAAAAGACCGAATTTAATTTTTCGTCGACCAGAAAAATATTCATTAGCGAGGATGGTGAGCTTCAGTCAGACATAAGTAAATTGGTTTTCTCACAATTTAGAAACACTTTATTCAAAGTATCACTTCGATGCTTCTCAAATATATAATATGGATATGATAAGTGTTACTCCGAACAAAATTCCTATAATGTATAAAATTAAGGGAAAAGTATTTATTTTAAAAATTTATTTGTGAAAATTGTTAATGCGTACTCTTAAAAGCAAGTGCTTGCTAGAGTCCGTTTTTGCAAGTTAGAGAAAATGATTTTTTTCCTATTAAAATTTTAAAATTATGATTTTTTATCATTAGCAATAAGTTTAAATGAATATTCTTTTTGTAACACAGCTATTTTATTTTTACTTAAATTAAAAATAAAGGCGCTATGTTAATATAAAAATTAAGTGCCTAGTCTTACCTGCCTTTACCCTAATTAAGTAAGATAACTATCAATTATTTAAAAAAATATCAAAAATATTATTGAAAAATGTGTTATAGTGTTAAATGTATTATTATGATAACAAGTAATGAAGAAAATTAATTTTTTTGAGCGATATAAAAAATTATTTGAGTTCGTCTCTGTGCAATATTTAAATGTAAACAATTATAAATGTGATACAAATGAATTAAAAAAATTTATCAAATGCCCAAGTAGATAATAATATAGGGGACGAGTGGTATGAAAGGGACACGTATTGAAAGGGATAATTCAAATTACGCGCTAAATACGGGTTGTGTGATAGCACCAATGCAGATATGTTTGTTCCTGAATCCTGACTTCAAGCTACTGTCATTTAAAACATGGTAATGCTGTGCTTGTAAATTTTTTTATGTTGTAATTTTTTTAAAAATTTTTCGGAACGTTTTCTGATATACTGTATGTATTTTTTGAAATGTTTGTAATTATATACAGTTAGTTATTCTTTCAACTAGAGGAAAACAGCAGATCAGATATCTTTTAATTCAAATTGTAGATTTAAAGGCTAAATTTTTAATTTGGGTGTGATATTTATGAAAGGGACAGAGCAAACAGTTATGGAAGGGACTGCCGTTAAGACAGTGATTTCGAATTAGTTTTATTTGAATATCCACATATCACAATTGTTTCTCTATTAGGTATCGTGTTTTCTTAGTATCAATAATTAATTTTTTTAAACTTTCTTCTTGTTTAAAAATCTTGAACAAAAATAATCAAATGAAAAATAATGGTTTTAATTATCAATTACTTGAACCACGCAATTAATAATCATTGGTTACTGAAATCGTTTGGTTATTCCCATTATGGAATCAAATTTATTAATATGTGAGTTCAGTAAGATTACCGGCGCAATAGTATGAACCGTATGTCTTATGTAGGTACACATAAGGTGGGAATTTGAACAACATGAATGATATTTAGTATTGTCCCTTTCATAAATTATCATGTCCCTTTCAATACAGTCTATTGATGAAAGGGACAAAATTCACTTTTTTAAAAACTGAGAAAAATTACAATTAATAACAAAGAAATGTTTATTATTAGATTTTATTTGAAGAGTAAGATAATTGAAGTTTCTAATTCCATTCGTAACTATTTAATTTATTTTCTCGTTTATTTACTAGAACGCTTAAAACAAAAACGTCTCTTTCATGCCAATTCTCCCCTAACACAATAAATTAAAGTCAATTAAATATTGGTTTTGGACAAAAAAAAATTGATACACATTTTGGTTAGTTTGTCACGTTTACTTCTTTTAGTATCAAGTATATAATATAATTACTTTATGGTTTTATAATTATTGCGTTAAAATTTTTCTGTTCAGGCATTTTATTGCAAATTTCAAAATTGTTCGGATAGTTTACCGTAAACCAAATGTGACCGCAGCAACTACATAGATCTGATTGGTGTGTACACATAAATTTAAATAAACACATGTATTGAATTAACCCTAGATCTTCCAATGTAACGTCCTACCGTACCAATACAGCATTATTCCTTCTCTGCTGCTTTTGATTGCGTAGGAAAATCGTCACCCGGTAATTAAAGTAAATAGGTGTACAAACATTCCAAAATTTGAAAATTAACAAAATATATTTTAGGATGCAAAACGTCTCACCACCCCCTCTAACTCTGCACACACAACCGTATCTTCCTCTCACTCTCGCAAACAATTTAAATAGCTTGTGTACGAGTCATGAAGTTAAGATACATATATTTTATATTCAGATACATATATATTCATTTCATTCCCACGCTCTCGCTAAGTGTATCATCCATCTCGTTTCAACAATTTAATACGACATGGAGTAGAAGAAACAGATAACTCTACAGTTGATGACTATGGTAAATAAGTAGTAAGATACATTTCGAGAGTAAACATCTTCCTCTTCGTCTTCTTCAACGACATTCAAAACTCGTGCCCGTGTGTCTATCAGTTGGTCCGTTGTGTGTGTGTGTGAATGCGGCGTGTAAAGTGGATGTGATACGTTTCACATCTTAACCGGAAGCAATGTTTAATGTAACAACGCGTGTATAATAGTCACCTCCGGCTGCCGGATATTATATACTCTTAAGTTAGTCAATATCCTATGTATAGTAATGTCATTCACTTTATTTACCGCCGCTCTGCCAAACAACTCCCCCCCCCCTTCCTCTTCCGCCCGCCGCCCGACCAGTACAAGTATTGCGCCCCGATTTTACCCCGTACCTACTGGTGTGTATCCTATACCCGTACCCTTTTATTATAAGTAAGTAATGTCGTAAGTAAGTAAATAAATTCGTTGTGAGTTTTGTTGTATTTGTTTCCGGGAGATTATTGCGTATTTTGTCTATATATTCTTCGCTTGAATAATTTTTATTCACTTGTTTATTGTGTATGTGGTGTAGGTGGGTGTATTTTCGAGGTATTTTCGATGTTTGCCTGTCGAGCTATTAGTCAAATCGAGAATTGATTGTGTTTTAGAATCATTTTTAATCATAAATCACAAATTTATCACATCTTACTATAACCGGGACCAATTGTTGTGACCATTCCATTCTTCTGCTGCAAGTTTAGTTTGTTTACAATCGTTTTTAATATTTTATTTCCAGTATCAACAATTTTAAAAAAAAAAAATTATAATAAAAATATTATCTAAAAAAAAAAAAAAAATATTGTAGTAAATGGAAGTAAAATATAATTAAAACTTAAATCACATACAATTTCGAAGATAATAATGGTCTATTTATTATATTTAAAATGTATAAAAATAACTAAATTGAAATGCATTCGTTATTTAAACGAATGTAAACAAAATATCACAAAAGTTAAAGTATAATATTGTTAGTTCGGTCAAAGACGTATATGTGTCGATTATGACCAATACTATTTAATGCATAAACGATAAATCTAGGCAATACAGTGTATTGTTACTAGCATCTCTTGCTTAAAAATGATTGGGATTTCAAAAATGCCAAGAATTCGTTCTGCAGTGTTGGTATTGACTATATTTTGTAATCCAGCAAAAAAATTGGTTTTTACAATAGACTTAATACGGAGGCATCAGACAATATGAAAAACATGAGATGATATAGTACCATAATGAAACTCAATGAGGTTACGTTTGCAGAGAAAAAAATTTTTTTTTTAGAATTTGTGTTTTTTTCTATTTTTTTTTTAGGGTTGCGAAGAAAAAATTTTTGAACCTTGGGTTTAGAAATGCTAAGACATAATTGTAAATATAGATGATCACGCGCGGATACAAGGGGGTAGTCATAGGGGTTATGATCCCCTTCCTTAAGCGGAGATAAATTTAAATTTGTAGTTTATTTACCGACGCGACGTCCTAAGGTTTATTCAAGTGTTATTTTAAAACCGCAAATGATAAAATTTGAATTAAATTACAGGTTTTTCAAGCCGTTCATTTAATTTTTACTATAAGCACGTAGTATTACTGGAAGAATGACTTCAGAAGTTCGCCACCCAAATTACACCTAGCCAATCAATTGTCTTACTTTAACGGTGGATAACTAAACCCTCGTCATTTTCACGGCGCACAATTTCATAAGTCACGCGGTTACTAAACCTTCGTAAATTTAACGACGGCACTTGTTTTTTGTTTGTTTTTTTTCTTTTAACTTATATTGTTAGTAAGTATATTTTGATACTTTGGCCAGTGAAATGAACAGTGTTATTGTTTTAGATTGTATATTGTATAATTTCAGTGGTTTTTCTTTTAGTTACAGAACTATAATAGTTATTTTCAATACGTATGTGTAAAGTGAGGTATTCGAGTAGGCTTACCACGAGCCGTCAGGCGAGTTGGGGTACACAGCTTACTCGATTTGAAAAAACAGAAAACAAAAAACATCCGTCGTCGTCAAATTTACGAAGGTTTAGTAACAACGTGACTGTAAAATAGGTTTGATTATCTATGGTTTAATGACACATTTTTAGAAAAAAACAAATTTTTTATCTGATTACGTTATCAATCTCTATCTAAAATTTTTCAGTGCTTTAGAAACCATAAATAAAATTTAAATAAAAATCGCTGAAACGGGAAGCAAATTATGTAAAAAGAAGCATTATACAGCTTTTATAAAGTAACGCTCTTAAAAGCCTTTAAAATATGCGACTCCCTTTGATGTGAAAGCTGGATCCGCACCTGGAGATAATCCACATCGAAACTATGCCAGACTAATGAATAGACGACACATATCTATTCATCCTACTTTTACCTAAATATATCACTATCTACAATATTTTTATTTGATTTTTTAAATTGATATTTGACACTTTCCGATTTTAATTGAAGATGCATATCCTGTATAATTTTAACATAGGAAATGTATTTAGATTTAAATCCTATATGAATGTTCCTAAAGACACATATTAGTCGGCGTCGAATTTGTTCGAGGAAGAACCGAGACGTCAACATTTCCAGTAGTTTGAGGTGGTTCAAACCATATTGATTATATTTGATATAAGATTTGCATGTGAGCATGTACAATATATCGCCTTCCTAGAATGAAAGTGGGATATCTGGGAATTTTCCGATTTTCATGTTTAGTACCACGTAATAGATAGGTCAATTAGTTACCGAATAACATATTTCACAAGTTCGAAAGATATATAATTTTTGAAGGGCATTGCTTTAAATCCCAAGGTCACCATTTATATAGAAACCATAAATAAAATTTAAATAAAAATCGGTGAAAGGAGAAGCAAATTATATAAAAAGAAGCATTATGCAGCTTTTATAAAGTAACGCTCTTAAAAGCCTTTAAAATATGTGACTTCCTTTGATGTGAAAGCTGGATCCGCACCTGGAGATAATCCACATCAAAACTATGCCAGAACTACTACAGTAACTACTTTGATTGGCTAGGTGTAATTTGGGTGGCAAACTTCTGAAGTCATTCTTCCAGTAATCCTACGTGCTTATAGTAAAAATTAAATGAACGTCTTGAAAAACCTGTAATTTATTTTCAATTTTATCATTTGCGGTTTTAAAATAACTTAACACTTGAATAAACCTTAGGACGTCGCGTCGGTAAATAAACTATTTCATAAAATCCATTTAAAATAAAAAACGGAAAGTAAAACATACTGGAAATAGAAAATTAAAAATGATTTTGCTGACCACTACTAAAACAAAAAATGGAAAATAGCTATTTCAAATAAGTTAGAAAATGTAAACGCATTTTTTTCCTTTTTTCAATATAAAATTATCTTTCCCTTGAAACTATCTTAACTATGGGTTAGATTACTTTTAAAACACTTCGACTTCTTGCCCTTCCCTGGTAAGTTAAAAGAAAAAAAAAAAACATGTGTCGTCATTAAATTTACGAAGGTTTAGTAACCGCGTGACTTATAAAATTGTGCGCCGTGAAAATGACCAGGGTTTAGTTATCCAGGGTTAAAGTAAGACAATTGATTGGCTAGGTGTAATTTGGGTGGCAAACTTCTGAAGTCATTCTTCCAGTAATCCTACGTGCGTATAGTAAAAATTAAATGAACGTCTTGAAAAACCTGTAATTTATTTCCAATTTTATCATTTGCGGTTTTAAAATAACTTAACACTTGAATAAACTTTAGGATCACCTGTATTTACAATTATGTCTTAGCATTTCTAAACCCAAGGGTCCAAAATTTTTCTTCGCAACCCTAAAAAAATAGATAAAAAACACAAATTCTAAAAATTTTTTTTTTCTCTTTAAATGTAATCTCATTGAGTTTCATTATTTTATAATGTATTGTTAAGATTTAAAATGCGGTTATCTCAAAACTATTATTTCCCAGATATCTCACTTTCATACTAGGAAGGCGATATGTATATATATGTTACGCTCAAAGATCGAAATCGCTCATTGAGCAAAAAAATCGACCACAACGCGTTGTGGTTATTTGAAATCAGCCACAACGCGAAATTCGGGTTGTGGCACTTATAAAAAGAGCCACAACGCGTTGTGACTAACTCAAAAAGACCACGACGCGAGATTCGCGTCGTGGCTTTCACAAGATTTGACCACAACGCGACGTGGTCATTTAAAAAAGCCACAACGCGTTTTAGACGGTTAGCTGATGCAATTGTGACACAACGGACAGGTTATTTGTCAACTAACGTATAGGATTCAGGAAGTTAAATAATAAAAGCCTTTCATTAAATTTTTATTCATTTTGAATTCCTGATCTTATATTAGTAAATATAACAAAACTATTTCTCATGTAGGTCCTGAATTGCAAATTAGTTATTTTTAAGCAATACACATTCATGCATTAAAATCTGTTTAAGGGGCTATTCTAGTCTAGAAATTCGAAAAAATCGATTTTTCTTTTTTGCACATTTTCAAAGTTTAAACCTTTAAGAATAAGCCTCTCAAAGGATTTACGGAAATTCGAATTATTTTCGGAGTTATGGTTATATTTTCCTGTATACTGTGTATCCTTTTAGTGTTAAATTCAAATTTTTAATATAAATTACTCGAAACTGCTTTTTTCGATACGGTTGACATGATATCTCAAGTTTTAATGCACCGATTTACTTGAAATTTTGTACAGACCTTCTTAATACTATCAAAATTGGTCCGACGTAGGAGTTTTTGGAATTTCTTTTTTTATTATTTTTAAAAAATTTTCGAAGTTGAAAAAAGGAGGTGAAAAAATGATTCTTTTAAACGGCCGCCATTTTGTGAAAAAATTTATTTTTTTCGAATCGGCTACATCACATCAACTAGGAGACACCTTTTTTTTGAGTCTCCACTTCGCCGGCCTGTACCAATTTCAATTTTTTAAAAATTTTTGTACATTTTTATACTCTTCAAATATCAGTAAAAAACTTAAAAAAATGGAGACTAAAAATGTTTACTCTTTTTTTTTATTACGCCAGTAAAATCATCTCAAAATCGAGCTTCTAGTCTAGACTACAATACCCCTTTAAGCTGTAACAGACCAACAAACAACTACAAGCGACTTGACACCATCTTGATAACATCTTGATGTTATTACAATGAGCTGGTTTTCGCGCCAAATTTTCATTTCAAAATTGTAGTCACGTATTTGATCTTTTTTTACAGAATTTATGCAAAATAAAAAGGTCACTTAGTTTATATACAGAAACAAAGCTTTTAGAATAGTTTTTCTTTTTAATTTCAGTCAAGTACCCTATTTTATGAACTACAACAGATTAACAAACAGTCGGGTTATAATTTAAATCTTTAAAATCAAACAATGGGCGATCCATTGTTTAATTTTATGAATTTCGACATAGTACTCTTCAAAAAAATGTAAATTAAAAGTTCTGTTTTTAAAATTGCAATTTAGAGCCACTGGGCAGCGTCAATAATTATTTTAAAAAATTTAAAAAGGCAAAATGTCAAACAGTTCATCAGCCTTACAAAAATAACGAATTTTTGAATCACAAATACTATTAAATCCATATTCAATCAATTTCCGTATCACTTATTTTTAAAACATCATATCGTTTAAGACGACGATAATGTTTTGACGATAGGGGTTGATTACTTTTTTTGAGAAGCTGAGCCTCCTTTGTGTTTTGAAGTAACGTTTGGTATCGTTCGCTACTAATGAAAAAACTGCGATCGGTATTTATCTTTATAAACATCCAATTCATCGTACAATACATTCTTTTTATTAGCCATGATTAGAGCACTGATGTTTACATTTGGAAATAACAATCAACAATGAATACAAATTCAACGGTATTTGATTGCAATGCGCCAGTTGACAAATAACAACTTGTTCGTTCTGTCACAATTGCATCAGCTAACGGTCTAGAACGCTTTGTAGCTTTTCTAAATGACCACGTCGCATTGTGGTCAAATCTTATAAAAGCCACGACGCGAATTTCGCGTTGTGGTCTTTTTGAGTTAGCCACAACGCGTTGTGGCTGTTTTTATAAGTACCACAACACGAATTTCGCGTTGTGGCTGATTTTAAATAACCACAACGCGTTGTGGTCGATTTTTTCGCTCAATGAGCGATTTCGATCTTTGAGCGTAACATATACAAGTCTGTAAGTTGCACATCCGTGCGGACTGGTTGTTGCACCGCTTGATAGTACTGAATTCAAATCAAATTACAATATCCTATTTCCTGTTTATTATCAATTTCAATTGTGATTAATGCGTCAAGGATTTATTGTATTGTGCATAAACTGTGCCAGATTTTACAGCGATAAATAATAAGGGAAGCATATATTATGTTAATGAAACATAAATATGGGATTAATTCAAGGTTAATTATTGCTTAGAGTGCCTATAATAAACAGAGTGGTAACATGTGTGCTGAATGCTGATTGGTTCCGGCATTTTCTATCCAAAGTTTGCGTAAAATACATTGGAAATAAATTAAATGTTAATAAAAACGATTTAGTTTAACTTAGAAAGAATATTTAAATTAAACATTTTTAATTGTTCATAACTTATTAACAATAATTATGTACTCAAAATTATTTACTCAAACATGTGATAATTAATTTTGAAGCTTCCCGCTCTGTTTTGAATTGAAAATGGATGACATATCACCACTCTATTTAGGTATTATAGGGGCTGTAGTATTGCTTCCTTTGAAGGGACATCTATTGCTACGAGCTTCATTTAAATTACGTCAAAAGGGGTGACTAAATAGCGAATGTATATCGAATATTAAAATATTTTCGGTAAAATTCTAAATTTTGTATTCGCTTTAAACTCACTGAGAAATTTGTGACTGTATCACCTTTCAGTTATTCTTCTGTTTCTACTTACGGGTATTAACTAATTGTTTCATCCTTTCTTACCCACAAAAGTTGCGAAAACGTTCTGACTATCAGACCATCTTGGTCATATATATTTTTCTTTTAGTTGATAACTACACATTTTGTATTAAGGTGCGTCCAGACCAAAGCGCCGCGCAGTGTAGAATGTTCGCGAACGTTCGCGAACAAAGTCTGCTTATTAAACAACTAAAAAGCCGTCCAAACATACGCGCCGCGCAGTGCAAGACGTTCGCGAACGTTGTAACAACAGTCAGTTTGGACGGGTACACGCACACATCTGCAACAACTTGCGCACGAAAAAACTTGATCAAGTAAAGTCGGTACTTCAAAGAAATTTCTTTGTTTCAACATACTGAATTTGTTGCAGATGTGCGCGTTCGTGCGCGTACAATCGTCCAAATGGACGCACCGCGCTGCGCAAAATATTTGCAAATGTTCGCGAACCAAATGCGCACTGCGTAGCGTGCATTCATTTATATTCAGCATTTATATGTTTGGTTATATTTGAAGAATTTTCAGATTCAAATTGAATCCGCGGTGGACTTGGAAAATGTAAAAATTTCAGCAATCAACCTCATTGTTTTTTAAATTTTCAAAATATTTTTTCGCTTGTAAATTTATTGTAAACAGAGTTGAGCAAATATTTCATAAAATCCAGTTAAAATAAAAAACGGAAAGTAAAACATACTGAAAATAGAAAATTAAAAATGCTTTTGCTGACCACTACTAAAACAAAAAATGGAAAATAGCCATTTAAAATAAGTTAGAAAATGTAAACGCATTTTTTTCCTTTTTTTTCAATATAAAATTATCTTCGCCTTGAAGTTATCTTAATTATGGGTTAGATTACTTTGAAACAGATATTTCGAATTTCTCTACAAAATCAGTTTCTTCTAGTGCTTATATATAATGATGGCAATTTTTTAATAAAAAATAATAATAATAATAAAGTTTTATGCTGCAACAAAAATGTCTTTTAAAGTATTTACCGACATTATCACGAATATATTGGTTTGTGCGCAAACTGTCGCAGCTGTGCGCGTTTGCGCGTGCGTACACGTTCAAACTGACTGTTTTTGTAACGTTCGCGAGCATTCTGCACTGCGCAGCGTGTTGGTCTGTTCGCACCTTTAAACTTCATGCTATATAATCTTCAGTTTCAGTTTTTATTGTTTACATAACAACAACTCGAAACTGCGAACGAAAATAATCGATACTTTCTCCTTAACCACTTCTGTAACTGAAACTATTATTTTTTTAAGATTCTGGGCCAAAATTGAACTGAGACGAAAATACTTCGATTCGTAGCTCTGGTTATAATTACAGTGAGCAACCGGTACAAACACTTCACTCCCACAAATATTCAATACAAATTTTTTTGTTGAAAAATATTAAAACCAAAATTACTTGTTTATCTTTTGTTTGTGTTGTCCATAATTTGTAATTTATTTCAACATTTTTATCTTTTCGCAATAAAATTTAATTTTTTTTCGTTTGTTTGCTTTTTATGGTGGCTTATTTATGTTTACTATTTATGCATAACGATGTTTTTTTGGGGGTAGACACTAGACACGGGAAAATATTTATGTATTGATTTTATTTATAGGTTCAATATATGTAATATGTATTCGTGTATAGTTAGCAAAATAACATAAGTATTTAATTTATGAATTTTTGATCTTGTGTAGTACCGGTCGTACCATTAAAATTATTCGATAATAGATCCCATTATCCCTAAGTGGAATTCCCTAGTCATTGACAAGAGTGGTAGTATATGTAGATTTATTATCCAAAATTTCAAACAAAGTGTTCCATTAAGCTTCGATTCAGACTATCGTCTCGATACGCTCCAAGTTCGATAAAATATTCTTACACCAGAAATAATGAGTATATTCATTCCGGCCCAATACTCAGATAGTATTTTATCCGAGCGGTAGCAGACTTGTTATAAATTGTACCAATAGTCTGAACTTTTTTTCTTTCATTTCGGTGTTTTTCTTTTTTTACTTTTTGTCGTAAAATTGATATTTTGATAAATGCAAATGTTTATTGATATTAAAATTGATATTTTGATAACTGTATGTTTTCAAAATAAATCATCAGTGAAATGCCTTAATATTCCCGATTGATTACCTACAAAAGTGGTATTTAGGTACAACATTTATCTGAACAATTTTTTTTTTATTAAGTCAATTATTAAAAACTCACCTGTATAATTTTATTGGATGTGAATAATCGAAATATATTTAGCAGTCACTATACCAATCGTATAAAAAAAATACTCCTGTCGCAGCAACCTGCTTAACATAGTGATTTTTCGTTTATAAAAATTAGTTTTCCTCGGCCACCAGTTTACATAGACAATGCAGATGGTTTAAAAACCGTTTTAATGTGATTTTTCCTACTCTTTCTCTAATGGTTAGGGCCGGATTACCCAATAGGCTTAGGGGTGGCGGATTTTCAGAATAGGGCGGCAAAGATTGTAAAATAACTTTTTTTTTGTTCGTCAGTTAATTTTTTAGGGGAAAGTCGAAAAAAGTAGGAAAAATTACGATTTTCGTGTAGTTGAGCAAAAAGTGTTGGCGGCATTTTTTACGGTGCCTAGGGCGGCACTTAAAGTTAATCTGGCCCTGCTAATCGTGTCAAAAAATTTTCGCAAAAACATATGATCTTGAGAAAATTTTTTCACGAAAAATGCCCAAAAAATCATATTCCGGCGAGCGGACATGTCTGGCTAACGAATTTGTCCAACGGTTTGGGACAAATATATATATATATATATATATATATATATATATATATATATATATATATATATATATATATATATATATATATATATATATATATATATATATAAATTTTAGTGAATATCATTTCCGAGTTCCAGAGACTTCAGTACACTGCCACTGTCTCAGACTCAAGTTACACCATGACAGTGGCTGTAATAGTTGAACATTCGATTCGAAAATTCGCTAATAGTATCAACGTTTGATATTACATATGATGGATAATTATTTCTGTCCAACTGTATTACCTTTCCTATACCTCATTTAAAAAGAAAAAATTAATCATTGACACCAGCGAATGGAACGTTTATCATTTAAAATTTTCGTTTATTTTCCTCTTTGTTATTATCGTGCTATCTCATAAAAGTCATAAACATACTATCCAAACTTTAACTATTATATTGAAACCAATATTTTCACCATATCTAAAAGTATGCCATCCTGTATAACGAAGATAGTTTATTTATTTTAAAGGTTGCTTATAATATTTTGTAATTTTTTTTTTATGTCCGTGTGACCAACAAATACACAATTGTTTTCCTTTATTTTGGTCCATTGTTCTCCTTAAAATAATACATATATAGCTGAATCTTTTTTTATGTGATGTACCTATAGGTATAAAAAAATCCCAAGAAAAAAGTATTCAAAAACTTCATAAATAGCTATAAAAAAATATAGTTCGTTCCAGATTGTAAAAAAAAATTTAATGGGGTGGATCGGAACCGCATAAAAAAAGTTTTATAGAAAATGTATAATTCAAAACGCTCAAAATTTCACGATTTCCTTAAAAGTTGCTTTTCTTGACCAGATAAATCATTAATTTACACCTAAGAACATTTTATTTCATTTTTGTAATATTACAAAAATTGTGGTAAATAACTCTGCAAAAATAGTTAATGATGCCATAACATATATTTTTAGGCAATGTACTGATTAAATGCTTAAAAAACATCAATAAGTAATTTTATCAAAGTAAATTATTATAATTATAATGTTTAGGTTTCTTACTTTCTCTTGATTTTAATTCACATTATGTACTTTAATGGGTGTTTCTTTAAAAACGGTATAAAAAGGTCACACAAAAAAATACCGCATAAAAAAGTTCAGCTGTGAAATCTAAAATAAAAAAATTAAAAATAGTCCAAGATAAAACAAATATAAAGTATACACTCATATTTGGTCCAACTGTACACGGAGAGAAAATTCCTATAAAAATTACTGTGCTCATACTACAATCGACGTGTAACAGGCGAACATATTCAATTTTTGTACGGTAAAATTATAAAAATTATAGTTATATTATTGTAATTTTTATAATTTAACCGTACAAAAATTGGATATGTTCGCCTGTTACGGGTCGATTGTAGTATGAGCACAGTAATTTTTATAGGAATTTTCTCTCCGTGTAGGTATCCTGTAGCTTTGGCTTCACATCCACTTAAAAATAATAATTATTTTGTCTTAACAAGCTTTTTCTCGTATTTTTATTGTGTTTTTATTCTAATTAAAACACTTGTTCCATTGACACTACACATAATACATTTATAAAAATTATAATAAAGAAATAAAAAAAATAATTGGGGCCACTTCACTAATAATAATTATAATAACATTGGTCTCATTCGCTGAGCCGGGTCGGAACATCCAATTACAATTTTCATTTTTTTTTTTATTTTATTTATTTACTTATTCTTTTTTTTTGTTTTTTGATCAAAGTGCAAAACAAAAGAAAATCATTTCTCTTTGTATCTACGTCAAGCGTACGTAATTTTAAAACAAAAAAAAAATGAATTTTTAGAGTATGTGTTAATTTTTATTCTTAATGAGTGAAAATACTATAGAAATTATATTATGTAGTAGTGGTAATGAGCTGTTTTCCAGTATTTGAAGAAAAAAAAATCGATATTATATTTCCATTTAAAAAAGTCGACAGTTTGTCTAGTTCTTTGTAGGTAAAAATTATAGTATTAACCAATTTTTAAATGGGAATGAGTATGATTTATACAGGCTGTTGATTAAAAATTTATGGCTTTCTAAATACATTTTAGAATATTGAAATGGTGTTTGAAGATAAAAATTTTATGTATGTAGCAAAGACCTAAATTATGTCAAGTAAACCCAGTAATTTACAAATAAATGAAATCTTTAATTTAAAATTTTAAAAGCCAATCATAATTTTTCCAACGATATATTTGTAGACAATTCACATCATTAAGAAAGCATAAATCCTTTAAAAATGAAGCTTAGTTAGATATGATTAACCACACATTGAGCCAAGATGGATTAAGCGTATCTTAGTTACCGCAACCGATAGCTTTATTATGACTGATTATATTATTGTAATCTACACTGCGGGGACTACGTCAGTGGAAGTGTCATCGAGATCCATCTAGTAGTTTTCACGTAATGAGTATATACATTTGATCATAATTGGTTAATAATAGTCTTTAAGCTTCCGTGATTTAATAGCTTTATTGGGGTTGATTAATAGTTTTATTGGGGTTTATTCTCGGTACTACATCGGTGAAAACCCCATCTAGATCCATCCAGTGGTTTTTACGTGATAAGATCACAAACAGACAGACAGAAATTCGGAAAACTTTTGTTTCGGCTTTTTTTCTCAAATACTCCTAAATAGTTTTTTTTTGAAATATGTAGACATGACGAGTTTACAAATTTATATAATTGTTCTATGATTAAAGCTCTGAATTATGACAAAGTAGAGATGTCACCGGGAGTAGAGTCCCTATAATAAATAGAGTCGTGACATGTGTACTGAATGCTGATTGGTTCCGGCATTTTCTGTCCACAGTTTGCATAAAATACATTAGAAATAAATTAAGTATTAACAAAAATTTTTTTGGTTTAACCTAGAAAAAATAATTAAATTAAAAATTTTTAATTGCTCATTAATTCATAACTTATTATAAATAATTATGTACTCAAAAATATTTACTCAAACATGTGATAATTAATTCTGAAACTTCTCGTTCTGTTTTAGACAGAAAATGGATGACATGTCACGACTCTATTTATTATAGGGACTCTAACCGGGAGTAATTTTTTGGTCCCGTTCCTGCCCACTCCCGAAATTGAATTGTCATTCCCGCTAGTTCTCAATTAAATCCCGCCTAATCTCACTCCCGCCCGTTTTGTCAATTTTAATTCAGTTCCCGATGGGACCCGGCTTTTACTCCGCGTCCGACCGAGAGTTACATTATTTCTAGTGTCATTTCTGCCCGTTCCTAATTCCATAAAAAATTCTTTATTCTTACTCACTCTCAAAAAATCAACCTGTTCCTGTCGGAACCCATTTTTTGCTGTCCAGTTGAAATCTCTATGATCAAGTACCATGTTACTGAACACCAAGCCCTAAGCGTAAATAGCAAATCTGTCGATAGTAGTTAGGTCAAATTAGGTCAACTCACTGCTTAGCTGGTCATTATTTCAGATACAGTGAACCAATACACGTTAACTGTTGATCATTGGTTCACCATTGTTACAACAGTCCAGGCACGCACATTGTAGGTACTATACATATGTATGCAGAAAGAAAACAGATCAACCTATCATACCCATAGAGTAATAGAGACAACATATCTATCTCTATACTACTGGAACCAGCGTAACCACTAAGAGATAAAAAATATGTTATGTACATGCACGGTGTTTACTGTGTATTAGTGCGATATTGTGTATTTGCGTGAGTAAGGGAGATGGTAGTGGCGGTCACGTGACTCATACATAGCTATGACACCACACGCATGTACTAGGGGATCTAACAATACCAACAACAATCAAGTCGTGATCAAGTCCATTGTCTTGTGATTGATCTACACTCATCGACTGCTACTGAGAGATTAACAACTAAGAAGCCTAATGTGCCGATAAATGCCCACTGGTGATTGCAGAAAAAAAGATAGTTGCTTTCCCTCTGTACTCTGGGATCATACCTATCATAACAAAAAACCTATCATACGCACAGAGACTCACCATACACAAATACAAACACAACATCTATGTATGGACGTGATCTCGGAGTGGGAATTTACGTCATCTTTTGTCCATGCTGAGAAAGCTAGTATAGAGATAGCAACATTGTTTCTGATATATATTCTGTGCTGAACACTAGCGTCTCTATCAGATATCCCTACTGAAAAAATAATGAACGCGAAACCATGGTAAACTGATAGCTATTAATATTTAAAATAGAAAATATATGAGTAACAGATATACATTTTCAAATAAAAGCATTAATATTTTTTTTTCAGTTTTAATGGTACCCAGTGGGAAATTTCCGTAAGAATATGTGAATATGAAATAGACAGAATACCAAACCTATAAACATTCCTTTACCTATTTCTCTGTGATTTTTATCCGAACGTTTTTAATAGTCATTCTAAAAAATTAAAGAACATTATTGTATTTCGGCTAACTGAATGAAATAATAATTTTGCTTTCTCACGTTTTTGCTCGTGTTTCTTTCACATCTACTATGATTGGGGCTGCGGTCGGTCTGTCATAATATTTACATTTTTTTTCATTTTTCTCGTTTCCAACTAACTTATACACTAAATTAAATATTCATATTTTTCCGGGAAAATTTCATATTTCCGTTCTAAATAATAATAATAACAATAATAAAAAATAGTTGAGTCATTATCGTGTGATCGATTCTATTTTTATTTATTAAATGATAGTATCGTATATTGTTTCAGTTTTTAAATAATTTTTTTTTATTGTATTTGTTAAAAAATTGCAGAGATTTTAATAACATTACAAGGTGTGATAAAAAAAAAAAAACTACGGTGAATAATTTTATTACGAGTAAAGTAATAAGCTTATGCCGCTGCTACACGATGCTACGAACACCTTCCAACATTCGACGTTGGATGGTTCATAGCATCGTGTAGCCGTTGTTCGAACCTACGAGTGTCCAATGTCGAGCGTCAAACATTCGCATTTGGTCGTGTCCCGTTCGATGTCGGTATTCTTGCACCGAGTCAAAGGGATGCTTCGAACGTTTGAAGGTCAATGTTGGTTGCGTTCGTTGGTTGCGCACGACTCGTTCATGTGAAGAGAGACAACATCAGTGTATAACATTAGAGATAACATCAGACAGATAACAGTGTTGTCCACTGAGTACCAACACATCATCATTCGTATTGGATCAAACATTCGACTCACCGTGTAGCAGATACATTCGTCGCACCAACTATCGAACTTAATTGCCTCAAAAGTTCGATCGAATGTTGGAAGGAACGTTCGTAGCATCGTGTAGAACCCGCTTTACATCAAATTTGAATTAATCTCAAATGGCGTCAAAACGTTTTTTTTTAGGACGGTTTTTATTTTTGGAAAGAGCCAAAACTTGTATGGTGCTATATCCGAAGAATAAGTCGAATATGAATAAGTAGGAACCTTATTTTGTGGCGAAAAATAGAGGATTAAAATTGAAGTATGGGATGGCACGTTGTCATGATGAAAGTAGGAAGCCACTGATCCACAACTTTAATCTCTTTCTTCGTGCATTGTTTCGCAAAGGTTGCAGTAGGCTTTTCTTATATTCGAAGAGATTACAGCCATTCCGTCTGGAATGAACTCGGATCGCACAACACCTTCGTTTTCGTTTTTTTGAGGTCGAGGCACGTCTTGACCGTTGATCATGTTCAACCGACCTATTTCCGGTTTTGAATCCCTCATATCACTTGCAAATAATCTTCAGTCACCACATTATCACCATACACTGATTTTAATATTTCATGGCCTTTTTTGGCACTTGTTTGCAACTTAAAAAGAAATTTAATGGTAATACGTTGTTCGATATACATGATTTACGACCAGACACCGTAAACACGATCTCACTCTCCCCCCTCTGAAAACCGACTTGCAAGTCAGAACTTGTTCCAACGTGGCACTGAATGTCTCAACGAGTCAGGTTACTGGATTTATTTCAAATTTATGTAACGTCAGTAGTTGCTGCTATAAAAAATCATTCATCGTATTTTACAAAATTTAAGAATTACTGTACATAATATCCAGGTCCGTGGAAATAAATGACAAGCCTCCGAGCACAGAAAAAAAATTTGTACTATTTTTCTCTAAAATTACTATTGATGGGCAAAAAAACGCTTTTACACTTTCTCCGGGCCCCGGGGCAATTGCTTCTGTTAACCCTGATAATATCTTCTGAATTATTCACTCATATCAGTTTCAGTCAAGATTAATATGAATTTTACAATATGAAACATATTTTAATTATACGTGCCCAATCCCATATTTAGGTAGTAAAACACCCCTTCAAAAATTTCCTGAAAAATCATATTTTGGTATTTTTCCCATACTAGCCCTTATGCAATTTTGATGAAAAGTAGTCAAAAGATTTAGACTGAGGTTACATTACTATAGAATTTTTTTCATTGTGGTCACTTAATTTTTAAGGGGTGAAACACCCCTAAGAGTGGGTTTTTAAAAAAATTTTTAGGGAAATCATAGCCCAAATTCTTTAAAATTCTGTAAAAAGGCTACAAGTTATTAGTTAATAAATAATACGTATTACCCACTGTAGCGCGGCATAACTGGGGGGGGGGGGGTATGGGGGGCTCTATACGGGAACGAAATTTTTAACAAAAATTAAATATTTTGGGTTTTTCTCACTATAAAATTTATAAAATAGCAAAAATAAGGTAATTAACACCTACCGTCAAAGAAATAACAGTCATGATAATAACTAAAGGGACTACAGGGAAGATACAACCACTAGATGTATACGGATTCCGAATATGGATGAATTTTATCAAGCGGTTTTCGAATAGTATAATGCTACTCAATTACGATATCAATCTTCATTCTCGTAACAACATAATAAAGCTGCAATCACTGATTCATAACCAATTTTCTTCTCCTCAATATCAAAACTTATTCCGTTATTCATGGTACAAAAGCGGATACATAAGTAAGAAACCAGAAAAATCTGAGAATCCAGTTGCATTTGCTCTCCAAGAAAATTTGTCCCTCAAATGCGAAATTGAAGGTTGTGAAGAATTATCTACAGTCGACTTTCATTAATGCAAACCTGCGATAATTCGAACCTCTCTATAATTCAAAGTTATCACGAGTTCCCTACAAATATAAAATATGACGAATTAACGAGAGTCGACTATCAAACACTCTATAATAAAATTCGTAATATTTTAAGACTTCCTCGAGTTTCGAATTAACGAGAGTCGACTGTATTATAAGATATTCTTGGTGCAAGAAAACGCTCTGCTTAAAACACTTCTTTGAAAAATATAATTACTGCGAAAATTATCATCCATAATTCTAATTAACATTTTTTTGATACTTCCATAATATTTTATAAATATCATACATTGTAAAATACAGGCATACTGAAGCACTTTAACGTCCGTTCACTGTACCACTATTCAACATTTACTCAAAATAATAAATAAAACTTAATTTATATTTTTACTTGTATATTCTTCCACTATTTCATAATCCATCACATTTAATTACAAGCTACAATCCAAAATTTTTTTTCATAATGCTATTTCAGTGTTTCAAAGCTATCTATTTCAAGTCAAGGAGTTTGCCAGTTAACCTTATTTTTGCTATTTTATAAATTTTATAGCGAGAAAACCCAAAATATTTTTGTTAAAAATTTCGTTCTCATATAAAGCCCCCCATAGCCTCCCAGTTACGCCGCGCCACTACAGTGGGTAACACGTATAATTTATTAACTAATAACTTGTAGCCTTTTTACAGAATTTTAAAGAATTTGGGCTATGATTTCCCTAAAAAATTTTTTAAAAATCCACTCTTAGGGGTGTTTTACCCCTTAAAAATTAAGTGACCCCAATGAAAAAAATTCTATAGTAATGTAACCTAAAGTCTAAATCTTTTGACCACTTTTCATCAAAATTGCATAAGGGCTAGTATGGGAAAAATACCAAAATGTGATTTTTCAGGAAATTTTTGAAGGGGTATTTTACTCCCTAAATATGGGATTGGGCACGTATAATTAAAATATATTTGTTACTTTGTCAAGTACTACAATATATCTTAAAATGAACAAAATCGCAGGGGTACACTTCCGTAACATTCCTTGTTAGAGAAATTATTAATGTTTCCTACAGTACATTTAACCATTAAATGAATGCGTTGAAACTTCCTTGAAAAACATTTAACTAATCAGGTACTTACAAAATCGCAAGTCTATAAAAAATTTCTAACACATTTTTGTACACAAAAACCAGATCATAGAAGCCCAACTATTTTAATTAGTTTAATATCCGTGTTCGCATCCACATCTGCAAATGTTGCTTTTAAGAAATCCACATTCATACCCGCATTTACGAATATTTTAAAATATCACATCCGTAACAACCCTGATTTAAATATCGACGTTATTTTATTGGTGGTAGTACAAGCAGACCCTAGTTTGAAAATAACGAAATATTTGAAAAATTAAATGCTGCCACAACTGAGTGTTTTTTCCTCAGTTGTGTAAGTTCGACTCTTGAACTGGAGTTTATGCCAGGGTTTCCTAAATTGTGCCCAGCGGTACCTTGAGGCGCTGTGAAGTATCATCAGAGACGCCGCTGTTGCGGCGGTAAGAAAAGCTGGCTGCTCGGTATAAAATGTTAAAAGGTCTTTTTTTTTTGCTCGTCAGTTTTTTAAGCCGGTGATACACATGCCAGTACCTTGCACACTGGTATAGCAGTACCTAGCACATGCCAGCTACTGTGTCGAAAATGGCATGTATATACATTAACTGGCATGTGTATATATTAACTGGCATGCCTGGTTTGCAAATAGATTGCACAACATTTGAATTTTTGTGCCAGTAGAGTGGTGAGAAATGCAGTGCGCATGCGTGGACAGTTGCTCATGCGTGTGTGAACGTATGCGACAGCTACGGGCATACCAGTAGCTGGCTAGCGTTGAATGGACTTGTAAGTTGTTTTGTAGCTTTTTACTTTTTTGTGTTTTGGAATTTCTGTTTTATTTTTTTTAGTGTTAATTTTACAAAAACTGTAGCCAAAGCCAAAAATCTTAGAGTTATTTCCAATTTAGTTCTGGCTGCGATCGCATCTTGCATATGAGTATCTTTCTTTTTAATGTTGTTCTCAGTTTTTACAAACAGTTCATCAAATTTTTCAGGAAGCATTCTTAAATGGTTTCTATAGCCTCCTATACCTTCCTGTCTCATTGGTCTAAGCAAACACGTACTTGCTCCATAATTTTCCTATCTGCTAATCCAATCTCTCACCCAAATTTTTTTTTTCGATTTGAGTTCGATTTGGATCGTATTTACTTTCCATAGTTCTCCTCAAACATTCAAAAATGTTTAAAAAAACTGACTTTTTGCAATATAGACAGTCTGTGACTGGCATGTGTATCCACGCTTGCCTTTTCATGCCTTGCCACGAACAGCCATACAAGCCACTTGCATGCCAATTACTTGCAAATGTATCTTCAGTCTACCAGTTGCTGGCATAAACCAGGAACTGGTACGCAAGCTACTTTCCCAATTTGCTGGCATGTGTATTCCCGGCTTACGTGGGGAAATAAAACGAACGTTAAAATGTTTTTTCTTGTTGCTTAGTTATTTATTTGGAGCAAAAAAAGGAATGTGGAAACGTTTTCTATTTATTTTTTTTTTTTTTGCTCTTCGCTTGTATTTTAGAGAAAATTTTGAAGCATATGTTAATCGAGCCGGACGTGATTTGCACCTTAAGGGCGCCGTGAGTTCAATACGTTTGCACTCGCGTCCTGGTTTATACAATTAAACGTTTCACTTCCGAGTGCAACAAACAGAGGTCGTCCAAGGAAAAATTCCCGAGATGCGCTTGTAAAGTGGTACTTTATGTTTTAAGACTCTCTTGGTATTTTTCGTAACAGGTACTTTTAGTTGATCGTAGAAACATTAAGATTCTGATGTATTTTTTGTTTGTCATTCAAAACAGACAAATAAATTTTTAAATTAGTTTCAATTCGCGTTTGTTAGGAAAAATTATTCTACCAGACTTTCAGTTACGATATAGTTGTTGATGATGATAGGATAGTGTGTTTATTTTCTTTATTACAAAATTAACATTTCAGAGCTACATTAGATGCCAACCATTCCATTCATCATGTTCGTGAAACTTTCACAGTTTTCAGTTGCTAGTCCTTCTAGAGAGGCGGGCGAGCGATTCGTTCGCTCATCTCAGTATCGGTCCGTATCTTCAAACATTTATGTACATAATCGTTGAAAAAATTAGAGAAAACTCCTCCACAGTTGAAAGCTGTTAATTTTTGTAATAATCTAATTATCAAAACGAAAGAAACGCCAATAAAAAAAGATGATAATTGATACTTCCTTTATTCCTTTCCAGGTGCTTCCACCCAAAAGCGGCTACAGATTGATTGTCATTACCCCCCCACCCTCCTTCCAAATGGAAATTAATTTCTTTTTTTGTAGTTTACCTGATGACATCATTAAAATTTGTTCAAATTTTCAATAATTATAAGTTAAAACATTCAATAAATTATAGGTTTTCGAAGTCTTTTTTGTTCATTTTTATCAAAATTAGGCACGTTGGAACACTAAAGAAAGACTTCGATCGAATTAGTTACACTTATAAAAGGAATTAGGTCATTTGGATAGAAAAAAATAAAAAGTTCATACCTCAATTATCCTAACTCAACAAATCAACCTAATTCAGATCTCTTCAATATGGTTTGCTTTGAGAAAAAATAATTTTTTAATTTAGTGCCGTCATCAAGTTTACGGAAATTTTTAAATGATAAAATGATGAAATTTGATGCGAATTATAAGTTTTCGATGTCGTCCTTTTCATTTTTACATTAACTTAGCAAATTTGACTACTAAAAAAAAGGTCTTCTGTTTGGTCAATCACATTGTTAAAACTAGGTCATTTTCATAGCCAAAAATCACAACTAAGTTACTCTAGTTCAATCAATTACCCTAATTTAAATCACTTCAATATGGTTTCTTTGTTCAATAAGTTTTTTTTTTTCAAATTTACTAAAATTTTTGGTGCCTTAGATTAGATACCGTTTATGGAATGTTGAAACTGAAAGTGAATTATTGATTTTTGAAGTCGTTCTGATAATACTAACTTAGGGTGTTTTCCTTTTAAATTTGCAGTGTTGCAAGAAAACAAAGAGCCCTGAAGAATATATCGTTCGAGGTCCCTGAATAGATAAGATCAGCAACGTTTCTGGGTAAATAATTTTAAAAGGATAAAAAAACGGGTAAATTGGATACAAATAGAACATGATACAAAATATTTAACAAACTCGTAGCTAACATAATTATGTGTACGTTCATTAGTATTCAAGAATATATAAAAATATTGGGTAGTGTAAAAATTATGAGTCCATGTTCACATGTACGTTCAAGTGGTTCAAATGTATACAATTTGATTTGATTTTTGAGTTCTATACGGAGCTAATTGTATCTTCATGTATGTCAGAGTCAAAGAGGGTTTTTTGTGTTTGACAGAAAAATTGTTTTATCATTATTAGGAAACTGGTGCTATATTACAACAAGTATTGTACAAACACGTAATTTTACCATAGTTTTCGATTAAAATTTCACAAAAAATGAAGAAGAAGTTTAGTTACAGTAACTACCTTTAAATATATTTTTAAATATGTATATTAGATGAAAATTATAAATATTATGTAGAAGTATACCATTTAATTTTTTTTCTTCATTTTATAATCATTTAGTAATATTTACACGTAATATTTAAATATTCAATAAAGATACAATTAGTTCCGTAGAGAACTCAAAAACACTTGAACCACTTGAACGTGCATTTAAACATGGACTCATAATTTTAACACTAACCATAATATTGGCTAACATAATAAAATTGAGCTATACCAACTTCGTATAAACTGAATTTTTTGATCAAAAGTGTACACGTGAGTTATATTATTAAGTGATGTATCTCTTCTATCAGTCATTCAACACGACACTTGAGTCTGTTGAGCTAAGTTGAGCATTGAGCTCCGCAAGTTGAACACTATGTAAACATTGTCCGATCTTAATTAAGATTGCTGTGTACAGCTTGCTTGCTTGCTTCCATTCAAATTAATATACATATTAAGGACGAGTATTATACGAGAAAACAGGGAACCGGAAACACGTCGGAATGGGGAAGGAGGGGAATGAGAAGAAGAAACTGTCTTCATTTCAAATAATAAAATTATTTCATTAATTAATTATGTATGAGGTGGCATGTCTACGAGTAAAGAGAAACTTTTTGTTTTGGAATGATAAATTTTTGGGCACGGTGACGATTTTTTTTCTTTTTAGAAATAACCTCTACTTTTTCAAAACTGTTTCTATAAACAGTGTAAAACTGTCGGACTTATTACCACATTTTTCTCTTTGAATAATCTCAGAAATAGTGTTTAAAAGTATTCACCGGCAGAGTAGATCTCAGCAAAAATAAATATCCGGAATAGTTACAACAAAACATAAAGGAAAAATTTCCATTTATACCTCTCAGTTGGTAACAGCAATATTTCTTATAAACAAACCCTAATTTAGCATAAAAAATCAAGTAATTTTACTGCCTCTCAAGAGCCCATATAAATATACCTAACGAAAAAAATTAACATTTCAATTCAGTTGCCGGAAACAGTATAATTTACATGCAATTCTTAATATTCAAAAATGAAACGGAACATGATAAGAATAATTCGTTATACTTACCACCGACCAGGAATAAAAAAAAAGTCTTAAATGTCAACCGGTAGGATAAATGAAAAATAAAATGTAATGAATATAACACACACACACACAGAGAGAGAGAGAAGTCCTTTTGAAAGGGAGCGGCGAAATTCCCCCCCCCTTCGACAAGTTAACAAATAAATTACTGTTAAGTATTTACTACCGCAAGATCAAATAACTTTTTTTTTTAATTCCGTATATCAAATAAATTTAACCAATAATATAATAAAAATCTTATGAGTCATTTATTTGTATTTACTTTTTTTTCTTTCATTTCTAAAAATATAAGGAGACATTGAGAACAGTAGGTGGCCTTGAAATATAGAAATTATAATCAAGATAGCTTTTTAAACGAAATTGGAGTTAGCATTCATGCAATGAAATTTTTATTTAAATTTTTTTAAGCATTTGAATCGTAAAGTTTCCGTTTACATAGTAAGAAACTTGACGCGTTCTGTTTTTGGCTACTATAGTTATAAAATAAAAGGTTTACTTATCTGGCTAGGAACGTAAGTAATCCTTTACCGTCTATCAGTATAGTATATTGTGCAATAAGTGCGGGAAATTGTCAATTGTCCACGAAAGCGAAGTTGAGCGCACGAACGTAGTGAGTGCGCTCATTCGCTTGAGTGGGCAATCGATAATCCCGCACGAGTTGCACATACTATTTTTTATTACGAATTTCACATACTTTTTTCTATTATTATTACTATTTTTGACATTTTTATTTCTTTTTTAAATAATATTTTTGTGTTCATCTTTTTTTTCTGAATTAATTATTGTTTAAATTACTTTGTTGGTAGTTTCTATAGAAATAATTATAAAATATTTATTAAATGAAAAATCAAGAGGCGGCTTTGCGTGTTTTATTCTCAATTTGCGTGTGGAAAGTAACTTTCCGCACGCAAAAAATGTGGGAAGAGTACAGTGGGCAAACAGCTATTTTGCGTACAGAAATGTGTGCGCCAAGTTAGTACTTCTCCCGCATGAGTAATAAAAAATAGATTTCCCTTATGAAAATAGTTACTTTCAGACGCCTACTAAATTCATTTTTATTACAATAGCAATTTTAACAAACTTGATGAAAAACTGACGATTGTAGTATAATCGTTTAATATTATGTACTCTTATTTAGTAGTGCATAATTTTTTTGGTTGAAAAAAATAACTTCTTCGTACTCAGCAAATAATGTTCTAGAATCCTCGGCTTCCAACCTCGGATTCTCAAACTGTATCCGAGGCCACAAAAATAACACTTACGATCCTCGGTAAGTAAAATGTATAATAGTATTTTAAGATATAAGATTGGTAAGTTGCTTTTACTGATCGAGAAAATTCTGCCAGTTTTCAGTTTCTCCACTTTTGAGATCTGTAATCCTGTATTATAAAATATTTTTGCGTGATTATTTTAAATTTAGAGAAAAATTTTAGTTCAAATGTGATAATACCAATTTTCATTTTCTGTCATTTTCAAGATTAACAATTTTGAATCTTTCAGAAGTTATGGCAGTTTATAATCAAGCACCAAAAAGTTCAAGATGATTAATTTTAAATTCTAATCCTGTTTTTCCCGAAACTATGTTTTTTTTTAAATGGTGGACAGGATATTTCACGAATCAGTGAAGCCTTCTTAATCGAGAGTAGCTCATTTTATTTTGAATTAAATTCTCTATTGTATAAAGCAACTATATTAAAATTCAAAACTCTGAGTAATGCCAATTTATCCAGTATAAGAGTAAAATTCTTTGAAGATATTTCGCGTTCTTCACTATTCATTTTACTCACGATAAAACTAATCACGAGCAATCGCCTTAAACGGTTTAAGGTAGTGAAGTTTCTCCTTTAAAATTTGAATTCCCATCAATCTTGTTAAATATCTTGAAAACGACGAGAGTTTTGGTAGGAAAACTGATAGTGGAAGAATTCTGTTTGGTTTGACAATGAGCAAAATTGTGATTAAAAATACTTATATTTTAGTAATGAAATTTTATGATACGTCATGTTAAAATTCACAAATTACAAAGAACTAATGCACTGTCATCCCTAATCTCAGGTCAAGACATTGTGTCAGAGGTAAAATTTGATGAACATACCTTTTGTTTCAGCTTCATATATTTTAAGTATCAATAGTAAAGTTTCAAAGGATCAAAATCAGAAGAATGCTATGAAAAGCAGGTATTTTTTAACTAAAAAAAAAAAAAAAAAAAAAAAAAAAAACTAGAAGACAAGACAGGCAAGAAAATTTAAAGAAGTTAAATATAGCTAGTGTTAATAAAATCGTGTCTATTGATCACCTTTTTAAGGGGAATAATTGAACAAATCGTTTAAAGAATTTAAAAAACATTTAGTTTATTACTGAAAAATATTGCCTATACCTCCTCTAATATACATGGAAATAACAACCAACATTAATTTATTATTTATTTCTATCTATTGTACTAAAGAAACCCTTCGGAGTTTTAGAGTGTTTAGTGAAGGGTCATTGAAATGTTACAATAGAATAAATTATTCAATTATTAATCCCTTTTGACTACCTTTATTTAGTTAATTCAATAGAATTTTTTTTTAAATTCATAACAAGTGTATCTATTTATATAAATATTCAAATCAGATAGATTTAAATATTTAATGGATAAATAATAATAAAAAATTATTTTTTTCTCTGAACTTTTTCAAATATATGGATAATTGTGCCTTTTAAATCAGACGCGCAATGACCGTCTGTACAGAAAATGAAATAATTCGTTTTAAAGAATGTTTTCAGAGCCGTGGAGAGGAATGGCGAGCCCATCTCTTAAACACATCTCTTAAAAATTTCCCTCCAGAAAAGTACAAATAATAACGAATGAACAAAAGAGAGAGTCTACTTTTTCCCGGGCACCAACCAACCGCTACGAGCCCCCTCTTCTAGCTCAAGCCCCGGAGCTACAACCCCTCTCGTCGAGCCTGAAAGTTTTTACCGGTAATCGGTCTTATTTACCTTTTTAATTGACATTTATAAATCTATACTTTTTATTTTGCTCTAATAATCCGATCAATTTAGCCCTAAAAATAGTAGTAAAGATACAAAAATTAGAGGAGAGCTGAAAATTGGTACGAATGTTCGGAACACCATTATAAATAAGTGTTGAAGTCCTCATCCATCCTGGACGTGGAAAAAATTTTATTTAAAGTCAAAGGTGTCAAAAATGGTTTTTTTGCGTTTTTCAGCAAAACGGTAAGTTTTATCATAACATTAGATCAGACAAAAATTGTAGAACAAAAAATGTGTCAATACTTTTTTTCCTAAGAGCCACCGTTTCTGAGATATAACTATTATAAAAAATCTCCCACCTGCGCCGGAAAGACTCCTCAACACAATTTGTTGTAATTGTAAAAAGAGATGTAGTGCAAAATGCGGCTGCAAAAAAGTTGGATTGTTTGGTTCTCTTGCATGTACCAATTGTTAAGGCCAGTCGTGCTCTAATGTTAAATTACCAACAGAAGAGGATTCGTATGATACCAACGAGGTGACATGTGATGCATCGCTACTGAGGCAATTTACTTGCACCCAACAAGAAGAACAAGAAGAAGATGAAGCTGAAATATTAGACGATTATGAATCTGACGAATAATTTCCCTCACTTTCCCTCACCACTTTCCCAATATTCCCTCACCATAGACCGTGGAATAGGCCTACTGGGGAAACCCTTTAAAACAACCCGCTAAGTACACTACCTCACAGGTGGCATGGAAACGTGTGCCTTATCAATGTAACGCTTTCGAATAATTTCTTGAGAAATAAAAAACAAGTTTCTCTTTTGAAATTCAGTATTAAACTGATTTTATTTTATTATTCTAGTTGCTAGGAAAACTAATTCAATAGTTATAATTTTAATTTTCATATTTCACACGGCAATCTGTATGAATTTACAAAATTAAGAAATTTACATTTTCACGGCAATCTTGTGCCCGGTACATGCCTATTACGAAGATTGCAACTTTTGTAATAGTTATATCTCAGAAACGGTGGCTCTTAGGAAGAAAGTATTCAGATATTTTTTATAGATAATTGTATGATCTACAATTTTGTTCTGACCTAATTTTATGATAAAACTTACCGTTTTGCTAAAAGACGCGAAAAACCCATTTTTGACACCTTTGACCTTGAATAAAATTTTTTCCACGTCCAGGATGGATGAGGACTTTTCAACACTTATTTATAACGGTGTTCCGAACATTCATCCAATTTTCAGCTCTCCCCTAATTTTTGTACCCTTACATATTTAAATTGACCAGTGTATAAGTACTTTCGAATTTTTCTGCGCAGCTTGGGGCTGCAGTATCAATGTCAACCTGTGTAAGTAGTATTTATTTCAATAGTTAAAGAAAAAAATCACTGTTCATTTTTTTATTCGATTTTGAGGAAACTTCAGATATTACATAAATGAATAAGTTAAAAATTTATTACATACCGCACGGCTTGTAATCAGACGTGTGTAGGGTATAGTGTAAGTATGTGTTGTTTACTGGAACTGGTTTTTTAGTTGTAATAAAACTTTTAACCTATGAACCAACTGTAATATTTCAGGATACACTGGTCATCAGTGATTATTAATAAATTGTTTAATACTTGTACGTTAAAGATACACATGTAGTTAACTACGCGTATGTACAGGTTATATGTATGTGTTTGGTTCTCAATCCAGAATGAAGTAGGAAAGGTCTATGGCATAAATGGAGATCGGATTTCTTAAACCATTGCTGCTAATAAGAAAATATTAAAAACCCACTGCGAAATAGCCCTAAAAGTTTCAAATAAAAATTTTTAGAATTCCATATTCAAAATTTCATCAAATATGGTTAAAAACCATCTTACGGTCACCAACTTCTAAACTGGATTTCTCAAATTTTAAATTCATTTTTATGTTAGAAATCCTGAAATGTCCTCTTAATAGTAATTTTTTCTCACAGATAAACTTATTCAATTGCAACTTTCAAAAAATTTTGAAACTTCACTATAGATATTGCTAAAGAAAATCACGGCAAAAAAGAGCATTTAACTGTACTAAAATTTCCTACACGTTTCATGAGAAAAATAAAAGTTCAAGGTAATAACTCAAAAAGGGAGAGCCATGGAAGAATTCTAAGAAGATATTTAAATTATACGTAAGAAGTGTTATCATAGTCAATTCATACATACAATTAAAAAAAAAGAACCAGTTATAGAGAAGGAAAAAATTTGGAATTATGGGTGTTTCGATTACAGTTTTTCAACTGTTTGAAATTTGAGAAGTACGAAGACAACATTTAGCGTCGTAGGTGCTTTTGTATAATTCATCGTATTTTACCAAAACTGTCACTCTTACTACTTACCAGCTACCTTTATGCTGGAAATTTTAGTAGGGACACCTTTCAACGTATGTAGTACAGTATATATAACCTAGAAGTCGAAAGTCAATGGTTTTTCCATTTTCCCGTGGGAATGAAAAATTTTCCCGGAGTAAGAAGTATTTTAGATGTTGACCCAGGTAATAAGTTATCATCACACCAAATTTCATTACAATCCGTCCAATAGTTTTTGCGTGATGCGTGAACAGACAGACAGACAGACAAAAATTCTAAAAATCGCTGTTTTGGAATCTACATCGATAACTATTTACAGTACCAGTACAATTTTCAAAAAAAATTCCATGTACAGAAATGGTCTCGTTACAATTTTATTATATGTATAGATATGCAGAAGACAAGCGCGGATACAGGAGGGGGGATGATCACTGGCAAAGTCAAATTTAGACTCGGATCCAGGGCGGCAAAATTCAGGAAGCGGTAGCTACAAAAAAATTCTTTTTTCCGTTGAATAACACACGGCTGTACCCTGGTCATAAATGGAACTAAAAAATTGTGACCCCTAAAATTGAAAGTTAGAAAAATAATGATGTGGATGGTGTCTGTCATATACTGTTGTCTTAAAAACGAACGTTAAACCCCATTAGTTTTTTTCTTACTTTACTGGTGCGATACCTTCTGGTTCTATGAAAACCGTTCTCTACTAACATAGATTACCGTTGTTGCCGTTGTCTATACATATCTATGAATAGTCCTTTAAATAAATAATGAGTATTTATATCATAGTATCATAAACTTAGCTTAAATATCGACACTCTTTCCTTCCCTTATAATACTCCCGGTAAACAAGTTTTTAGTTAGCCTTTTTTTGTTAAATAAATATTATAACTAGTAAAGTACAGTAACATTCACCTAACGGTAGTAGGAACGACCAAAATAAGTTTTATTTTGAGGAACCTATTTGTTAACTTCATTAAACAGGTCAGTTCAGATTACAAATCAATGATTTTTCGATTAGAACTTTTGGAGTATTCATAATCTTATACCAGCATAATTTATAAGAATTTTATATAACGCTTTTTTTTCTGATTTTCTCGGTGAGTTGAATAAATAAATCATCTCTCTGTTTCTTCTCTAACTATTGATAAGGTTTCACACTTTGTCTCGTTCCGTGGTATAGATTGGAATATCCCTGTATAATCAATTATTTAAAGGATATTGTGAATCTTTTTTTTTTCTTAATGAGAATTTATTGCGATTGGTTACATTGATTTTTATTATATCTTTCATTACAATGTTGGTAACAATTTCATTCTTTCATTATTATATAGGTATTGGTAGGATGATATCGACAGAGTGGGAGGGAATTTTTTAAACTAAGATTTATTTATTTTTTATATTAAGATAAGAATCACGAAGTATTTGATTTCAAGTCGAAGATTAAGATTTATATCGCTTAATTGCTATCTTATTAATTAAAGTTTAGTAATAATAATTAAAATGCTAATTCAGTTATGCCTTTGGAATATCTAAAGTAAGGGACGGATCCACAATGGTGGTCAGTGAGGTCATGACGACCTTCTATGAAGTTAATAATCCTTTTGGGTCAGTTGTATTTAAGGCCGTGGCATCGGTAACAAACGAAAAAAATTTCATTAATTCAGGTTTTCATAACCATTTATTAACTAAAAATACAGTGTAGACATTCTTTGGTTAAAAAATGGCATCTCTATGTTCTTATAGTCGAATTGCAGGCGAAATTATATTATTCGTTCAAACTAAGGCTATTTATGAAAATTAATTTCGGCAATATTCCTCATAATGTCACTTTTAAACTTCAAACATAATTTTAAAGATAAAAATTGGTATATACAGTATACCTGCGGACTGTAATTTCTTTTCCTACATTTTTAGTGCATTTTCAGAATAGAATTCAGCTATTAGAGCCACTACCATGGCGCGACTTAAGCCCGGGACTATGGCAGAAATTTTAAGGCCCGTAGAGGTCATTAAAATATATATATATATATATATATATATATATATATATATATATATATATATATATATATATATATATATATATATATTTGTGTGTGTGTGTGTGTCCACACGATAACTCTTGTGTCCTACTTTTACGAAATTTAGTGACAATATTAGAAGTCCCAAACCATCGGACAAGTTCGTTAACCAGGCACGTCCGATGCTCTAAACATGGTGGCGCTTCAGCATATCGTAGAGAAATTATTTAGCTTTTATTATTATTTATTATGGAGAGATTCAAGCGTATCCTATGATATTACCTTCATCAATATGCCTCGATACAGTATAGGCCAACGATACTTTTGAGAGTTCACACTGTACCTAATAATATTTGCTATCACACATTATTTATTCTTTGAAGATAAAATTTTTATACAAAATGTCCTAATGGGCACTATTTTAAAATTAATTACATTAATTTTATTTTGAAATTCTTCAATTTTGTTAATTAATCATAAGCCAATATTTAATCCGAGATAATTTTATTAATTAATTTCATTCATTAGCACAGTCAATAATATTTATTGGAATTGTGATTTGGTATTTTCGGGAAAAATATTAAAAACTAGAGTTTTATATGATCATATAATACAATTAACTATATGTATGTGTATATATTTTATTTAATCCTGATTGAATGCACTGGCCGGGTGGGATTAGCTTTGAAAACCGATGACGCCATTTTGAAACTGATATGATAATTAATTTCAGAAATAAATTAAATATTACCTGAGTGGTCGGGGTTAAAACTGACAAAAATACTTGTTAAAAAAGGAGAGTTTCCGATCGAGATTAATCCATTTGGATTATTCATTGTAGAAAAAATAAACTAAGCCATTTGCTACAGGAGAAACAGGAGAAAGTTGAAAATAATAGATTTAAGCGTAAGTTTATCGTTTTACATATTTGCTATTAGTAAATAAAACACTTTACTTACAAAAATACCACTTTCATTGCGTTAAATTCTTATAACATGTTTGATAATGGTCCGAAACATGTCATAAAAGTTTAACACAATAAAAGTAGTGTTTTCGTAAAGTGTTGAACATTATTTAATTTTCAAGTTCTATAATTTTTTTACTTTGTGTATGTCAAAAACATATGCTGATAACCTGACTAGTAGAACATCTTCCGTTCCATTGTTCCGACTTGTTGTTTGTTCAAAATTGATAAAAATATGAGTTTTGGAGATTTTTAGCAAATGTCAAAAAAAATATCGTCTTTTAAACAGAAAAGGTTCTTATAAAATTTATTAACAAGAATAGAATTTGCAAAAAGAGCCTCTACTTTTTTTTGAAAAACGTACCGTTTTTGGTATATTTAAATGCTTTTAAATTTCACAATTCTCTTTAAAGCATTACCTTATTTCGGAAAAAGTTTTTTCTTTCTTTTTATTGGTTTTTTTAATGTATAGGGTAAGAGACCCGATGACCGATCACTATTTTTAGCTGTATCATTAAATTAGCTTAAAAAAATTAAAAAATAAACAAAACACCCATTTTTTTTTCTTAATAAGTATGAAACCAAGTTTTTTTAATCCAATGGATATGTTTTTAAGAAAATATAACCCAAAAATTTTGATTTATTAATGCTTTTGTTTTATAATTTGTTGACGTCTATGAAAAAACGGACAGAATATATTAACCTCCTTTGAAAGATCAATACACTGACCCCTATGAAAAATCGCGCATTAAGATACATGACATACAGTACTACAAATCTTCTACTATCGAATATTTGAACCATTCTCTTCCAGCCACTTTGACACTCTATCCACTACTAGGTGAGGCTCTATGTCAGGGGTGGCCAACCCAAATGATCTTGCGGGCCACTTTGGAAGCACATCATAACTCCACGGGCCGCATATAAAATTATGTGTTCCTATATATTATGTATTTTTTTAATATATTGGTCTTCACTACCTTGATCAAAATAAAATAAACATATTTTGTATAAGTGTGATGAATCTCGCGGGCCACATGCGGCCCGCGGGCCGCGGGTTGGCCACCCCTGCTCTATGTCATAGAGTATTATCATAGAGTGACATCTAGTGAAACATAGAACGTCAAAGCAAAAGCCAAGAATGGTTTAAATATTCGATAAAATAAACCACTAAAATCACAATTTCGTTTCGCTCTCTGCTGATGTTTTAAAAAAACATTGTGTAAGTTCTGACTTAGCCGATAACCATTGTGAATTTTTAAACAGTTAAATTAAGTTTATCTCTATGTGTCGTTTCAGATCTAATAAATATCATTATGTTTGACGTTTTTATTTGATAATATTATATAAATAACAATTTGGAAGTTTTAATTCAATATTAATTATTTTTCAATTGATTTTACGTTCTGAAATAAATAAAATATTAAAGTAAAATTATAAAAACGGTTAGTTAAGTGTTTTAAACGCAAAAATTAATTAAAAATGTTTATAAAATAGATATGCAATATATAATTCTCAAAATGCGGTACCGAACTCTAAAACTCACATCCCAAGAAGAATCAGTCATACAAATAATATTTAACGCATATAAAATTTAATTTAGCTATCCTAATCTCTTAAGTGGACTAATAACAATTATTTGTATACTTTTATTATGCTAATAACTTTAAAAATTCGGTGAAAAATGTTACAATTTATAACTCATGTGTTTTGAATAATGATCATCCATCATATTAAAAATTCACGAATTCAACAAAAATTGTTCGATATATATATGTATTTTTTAAATTAAGTGAGGAGGCATTAAATGTGAGGTGAATTTAAATTGAAAAATAATCATTCTATTAATAATAATTTTTTTTATCAAAGGTTTCTTTCAGAAATAACTTCATTAAGATATAAATGTCAAAACTGTTCAGACTTATAACCCCGATCGACAATGGGGTCTTTTACCCTACTAACATCTCTACTATGATATTCGAAAGCAATTACAACTGCGGAAATATTTTAAAAAATTTTTTAACCCGTTTTCTGAAACAATTTTAAGCAGTTTAAATTTTGTAATCTCTCAGACTGGTCAATAACTTTTATTCATTACTTTATTCCATTACTTTATTTCGTTACTTTTGGTTTATTTCCACATAAATAACTCAAAAATGATAGAACACAAAACCATAGTCACTTTTTAAAACTTTATATGGGTTTTTCTCAGAACTACATATACGTTTTTCAAAAACGGTAAGCAAGATAGTTCCAGCAATTTCGTACGATTGATTTGAAATTTTTTCGGTAGCTTTCTTAAATAAATTATTCTGGTTTGATTTAACGGTTACGGGTTAATTAATATTTTTCAATAATCTTGTGTAACTCGTATTTAGTAAAACTAATCTAAAAGATACAGTTTTTCATTTTCTAACTGCTGTTTGAAAACTGTTATGCAGTCTACCATGAACCTCTTCGAAAAAAAGCGCCTGTGTTCGACCTACGCCTGTGTCGCCATTTTGTTTTTTTTAAATTGTGGAACAAAATTCTTTTATGAACCGCAAATCATATACCTGTACAGTCTCTGTAGAGTATAACTCTAAAGAAGTTTTATATTGATTGCGTTATTCGCAGCGAAGAAACAAATTCTCAAATAAAACCTTTTCTTCTAACATTTCAAAGTGATGTAGCGCTTTAAAAAGGTGAAAGATACATTCAAGTTCTTACCATTTTGTACTAATTTTTTTGTACTAAAAAAATTAGCAAGCACCCAATTTCCGTAAAAATCCTTTTTGTTAGAAAGTTAATATTTTGCCAGACATGCTAATTTTAAACAAATAGCAAATTTTTATAGGATCACAATTTATTCGGTCTGTTTGTCGGTATGTGTTTTAGATATACTTATGAAACTTTTTGATACAAAATTTCAACGGGTAGAAAACTTTTGGAATGAAATGCAAGCTGGTTCTGCCAGTATAATAAATTCTTTATGAATAGTTTACTAACCAAAAGGTTGCATGTCTAGAATATTATACACATGTGTATTTTCAACACTTTTATCACTGCGGTTACGTACTTTATAAAATCATTTTGCAGTGGCTGCGACTTGATTAATTATTACAAACCAATTATTGTGATCTTTTGATTTGAATGTTACATTTTTGAATCATTCTGTGCTCTTTATTTATAATTGTTATAATAGTTTGATGTATGTGGATTTGTTGTTTTTAATAAAATAAAATTTACAAACACAATATATCAATTTGAATTTTTGTTTTGCTGCCTGTCTCCATTACAAATAACATTTTAATCTATTTTCGTTACAAATTTTAATATAAAATGAATTATAATCCTTTTATTTATATTGATATATTAAAACATTTGTTATAACCATGTACCAAAGTGTACAGTATCGACAAAAAATCTTTAAACGCTGATGAAATTTCACATAATGTTTTGTAATTGTATTAAAAATGAAGAAAAAGGTTACAAAAGGATAAGGTTAGTTTTGTAGACTCAGAGTTAACCTCTAAAATACAGAGACGGTCCTTAAGAGAAGGGATATGATTTTGAGGAAATAAATATTTCAAAATAATTAACAATTTCACCCTGGCATAAGAAATACTTGCATATTTTTGGATTAACCATTCGAATGTCAGAATCACTTTAGAAAATTTATCTTTCATCATAAATATATGTATAGGTTTGACGTATTTTATTTTTTTATAATTCTAGTCGAAATAGAAATTTAAAATTTTAAAAATTTTAATAAATTTCCGTAATAACATCACCAAATCAAGATTGTATTTTGTATAACGTAAAATAATTAATGTTGCACTAGTATATAACGTTAGGTAATTTGCGAATGTAATTTTTATATTTACTTTTAAAATGACATGACTGGTTCAAGGAATATAATTTAGGTAACACTCAAATATCTAGTAACAGAAGTCTCTGAACGTAACTTTAATGAGATGGAAAATTTTTTCCCTTTAAAATCAAAATTTTCACTCAGTTTTCATTTTATTGTGCTTCCAGAGCAGTTTTGGTTCCATGCCTGTCTGTAGGTACCTATTTCATAAAACTTCCCACCGCGTATGGTTCCGGAATTACTCGACCAAGTTTTATTAAATTTTCAAGAATTATGTAGGTCAGCTTTTATCTCATTTCCAGTGATTATGGGATGAGATTCATTAAATATCAACACCTTATTATTCATCCGATAAATTTTCCGAAAAGTTCAAAGCTAATTGAGATTTTCGGGATTTATACAAGCTTGTTACAAATACGAGGAAGCCATTTGCCACCTTTCTTAGCAATGTACTTTGTTAGTTAAACTTTATATTGTCAGTCAAGATAAAAATGATAATAATGGTTCCGTCGCAATTTGTTTGTTATGATCTTATTAAAAATTTTTTTGACAATACTGCAAATTGTTCTGTTTAGCTGACATATTGTACATTTTTTTATAACGTATTGTACATTTCTCTACTCTTCTATTCTATTGCTTTAGCTGGCAGTTAACATGTATTTTCTATTTACATATACAGTGCGTCGGTTTGAAGATTACACGTAAAAGATGTAATAGTGCACTGTTAAAAAAATATGTAATATTACAATAAGAAATATGGTAATTTTTTACAATATGTGTCTTGAAATTTACAATATGTTAGTAAATTTAAATAATTTAGTTGTAAAATATGAAATTTTGTGTAAAAATAAATATTCACTGTAATTTTAAATACTTTCATACTAAAATTACATATAAAAGTGGTATTTGACATGCTAAAATAGTAAAATTTCATTTCGAAACGAAAAATTATTGTATTTGTATGTAAATTACTGATCTTTTGGATGTAAATTACCGGTATCACGTGATTGATTCTGCGCAATTGACGGCGTCAGTTGAGTTGACAATGTAATTTTGCATGTCGTTCGTAATTAATTTACGTTGAGTGGAGTAAAATTACATCCGAAATGTAAGGTAAAACATTCTGCAATGTAATTTTACATCGAAAAATGTTCTAACCATTTCGAAATGTAATTTTACAATATTTAATGTTGGCAATTAAATGCCAACATTAAATGTTGTAAAATTTTTTAACAGTGTGCTCTTACAGAAAAACTAACAAAACTTAAAAGCTAAACTTATTAAGGTATTAAGTATTTCAAATGATGGAAAAATTCAAAAAATCTGCGCGGTATTACGGTAATGTATTTGTGAACGTGAAATGTTGGTTCCGTTTTACCTATATGTAATACCCATATTTTTATCCACTTAAGAATTTTGAAAAGCATACGTATACCCTAGGAATACAAAACTGTTTTGGATACAGGTTCTATGCATCAAATGTGAATCTGAAAATCTAAGAAAATAGTACGTTGAATAATGATAGATATACTAACAATGATATCGTTTTTGGTCAATTGGGGTTTGGAAAAGCAACTTCGAGGGGAATCGTGAGGTTTCAACGGAACTTTTTCGAAAAAGCACCGCAATTTAAGAATTACGTATTCTTTTTGCGAATGATTATAAGAAGCGGGTTCCTGTAGCAGTAAGTATATCTATCATTATTTAAGGCACTACTTTCCCATAAGTACGATATTCTTGGTTCGATGTATTAATTCGTATGAATCCGAAATGGTTTTATAGTCGATTATATTTTACCACTAGAGGCGCTTTACACGTCGTCAAAACTAATGTGTAAATTTCAACTTGCCACCAATAGTTTTATGAAGTTTTTGTAAATATATTTTCACAGCAATGCTATAAATTACTATTGAAATTTTCCCTATGTGTAATTCTTAAACGTACAATCATATTGTTGTGTTATATTATTCAATTTGGAGTTTTCAAATGGGCACACTGTATAATATGTATAAAATATGTGTATGAATACATACATTACATCAGTACTTATTATGTGTATAAATATTTGACATTTATAATTTATATTTTTCATATATTGCCATAATGTACGTCTATATACGTATTCTGTTGGTACAGACTAATATCAAAATCATATAGAAAGGATACATTAATTCAAAAAATTTTGAAATTTTCACATTTGAAGGCTCAAAAGATTCATCGTCTTGTCACTCTTGCATCTCATCTAAATCAATTTTTTTGAATTTTTTTTTTTTTTTTTTTTGATTTTTTGAAACGCAACAGCAGACCAAAGTGACATTTAGGTCTATTTAAACTATTAGTTCATCGGACATACCTCGAAGGAAATAAGCTGACCAAACGTACTTCTATGGTAGATACTTCATTAGGATTAGATTCATACACCAGATATCTTTCTACTAAGCCAATGGTTTTCACTCAAATGTCAGTATCATATTATGAAAATTACAGGCGAATTTGAATGGGCGCGAGTTCACCTCTTGGTATTTCACTTATAAAGGTATACGGCAGATTTCTTTCACTTACAGTGATATCCAAAAAAAAAGAAAATCGAATGCAGGGAAGAGAAAAGAGAAGGAGAATACTAGATTCCTTTAGATTTCAAGTTCACACTTGATCCTACATCGCTCTTACACATAAAGCTTTCGTTCATATGACGCAATGATTATAGTAACGAAAAAGTTGTACATACTCTCATATAGAAAGATTTCAATATTCCCACTGATCCAGGCCTTGCATACCAAGGAGTATAGCAACTTTATTAGTAATTTTTATTTAGATTAAAAATGTTTCCTTCAATGATAAACTTATTCTACTTAAGATTTAAAATCCTGAGTTTTGATTTCGTCGTCTTTTAATTCTATTTCTATTATTTTTATAATACAATCCACTGTTAATTTCGAAAATTTTCAACTTTCAACCATTGAACGACTTCATTTACTAGTAATATTCAATCACTACTACTTTGAACTGTTGTAGAAAATTTCATTTTCAGTTTCGGTTTCGTAGTTTTTGCCAGATCAAGACCAATATTATGCATAATATGGTATAGAATAGGAACTTAACCCTAATTTTTAGCAAAGAGCGACCACGAGCGTTCTAGTGGCTGATTTTTCTTTTAATCGATTCAAAATTTAAAAAGGAATAGAAAATTCCAATACTATTTTTTTTTATCAAATACCGGCGTCACTATGAAAAGTTGAAATTAATCAAATAATAAGTAAGATACATGTATAATTTTTGTATTAGTAGTATTCTACTATTCTATAAGCACAATTAATATATAAAAAAAATTTATAACATTTTTTTTAGAGAGAGACTACTGAGAAACTACTGACAAATATGAGATTTTAGAATGAATACGTAGACTAAAATCAAACATTTATAAGAATACTTGTGAAGTTATTTATTTTTATCAATTTTTAGCATTGAAGCCGTGGTTTAATCAAAAAATGGTATTTGAATTTTATATTTTATTTTAAATTCTACATCGATTAAAAAAAAAAAAACCAGCCACTAGAACGCTCGTGGTCACTTTTTCAATTTCGAAGCACCTTTTTAAAGGTAAGTTCCTAGTCTAGTAAAACCAATACCATGATTACGAGTGTGGTTGCAGGATCAGTACCAAGACTCATGTAAACAAGACTAAAGTAAATGGAAGCCCCTTGCTAATGTATAAGGAACACCTTAGAGATTTATCAGGTATTAAAATTGTTGAAAACTTTTCAGTATATGGCTTCTTAACAATTTAGATATGGGTATGCAAGCAGGATCAATCTTCGGCTTACAAGGAGATACACCCAGAATGAAATTCGGGATTTTGATGAAACTTCGCTGGTGTGTAGAATAGGCGAAAATAAGGGACCCGTATTTATTTTTATCGGCGATCTTCTACGGGGTGAAACCAGTCCCTACAGTTGGGGGTTCAAATCATATTTCTTAAGATATCTCGAAAACTATAGGAGGTATAGAGTTACATCTGTATAGGTTAGACCAAGGTCGGGCTAATGGCTCAATGTATAAAATTTTTGTCAACTTGCATTTTTTCGAAATATGTGTGGTATCCAAGCCATATAAGGAAGAAAAAAATAGGGTAGATTATATTGCATTATTATTGACTACAAATACGTTCTATGTTTTTTTTTTTATTTTTATGTTTATTATCATGATGAAAATGTAAGTTTTTACTTTCCGATAATGATTCATATATTTTTCAGTGTTAACTTAACTAGTAATTTAGCTATGTGTACATTTGGTTACTCGCATACTCGATATTTTTATTGGGAAATCAAGACGAAGATTAAATGTGTGCCAGCAATACCAAAACTACACCAGGGACTAGACCGAAACTAACGTGACTAGAAATCTTGATTTTGATGCTGTATTTCGAGCCATTACCGCCGATTTATCGTAAGCGACACTTTTATCGAAATTGAGATTTTTATCGCAAGCAACATTTTAAACTGTAACGGACTAAGCAGTGTTAACGTTATTCTCCAAAATTCGTTAATTAACGAGTTATAGCAACTGCTCCGTTTATTGTTAATGCAACACATTTTCACATTTTAGCGTAACCGACAATGACTATCTTTATCGTAAGGTTAATAAAATAATAGGAATAATACGCTCAGGCGTAATAAAATTAATACAGCAGAAATATCGCAAGCGCCATACAAATATTTAAAAAATCCTTCTCCTGTATAAAATTCGATATTTGTCGGTTACGCTAAAATGTCGGTAATGGCTCGATTTGCTCATCGCGAAATCGCCATAGTTCTATCATTTTTGCTGTCGGATGTACAAACACTGACTGCATCATATTGTTACGAACACACTGTCATGTCAACCCGCACACACATGTACTGTCACACTGGTGACTCTCGGTGTGACCGGTCACAGCATTTATTCGAATTGATTAATTATTATTTTGAATTCATTTATTTAACAACATAATAGATTAGGTCGCACCACTACTACCACGTCACTACTGTTGTGTCGCCACTACTGTCGCTACTGGCGGGGAGAGGTGGGTGGTTAGGTGCATGTGCTTCCACTCATTCAGTTTGTTAGTTAGTGATGCTGAAATATACCACAGTTGATGTTTATTTAACACAAAAATGGTTAAACAACATGTGAAAAATTAGTTGGTTACAAACAGGAAAAATGATTTTTCAGATAAAATACATTTATCGTATAAAATATTGTTAAATTTTAATTTCCTTTTTATTAAAAAAAAAATTTTGTTTACATATTTTTAAATCAGTTGGTTACAGAGTCGTGAAGAGAAATGGTAGAGCCTGGGGATAAATCAGATTTTCCAAGAATATGAGTGAAAAGTAAAACAAAAAAATTTTCCCCGCCCATTTTTCTCCAAAATATGTGATGAAAAACTTCTTTCACAGCATTTTTTCTACTTGTTTCCCAGCATTGCCAGCTTTCTCGTCTCCAAACTCTGTTATAAGACCAACCGCAATTGATATCAGTATTTTTCTGAGGTCTTATCAGTATCACAGAAACAGTTAAATATTGGTGAAGGTTCATTTTGTGCGCTTTTACTTTAACCTTTAATCAGTAAGGTGATGTCTGTGAGTCGAATACAAATATATTCTTTCAGTTTTCTTCCTACCTGCTTGTTTTTGTTAACTGAACGTTTGTGTATTCTTTTATGGTTTAAGGCAAATTTTACCCTGCTGGCGTAAGGGGAGTGTTTGATACATGCATACACGTGTGGTCTCCAGTTTTGGCTATCTATGTTACCAGCTCGCGGTATGTTAATTTGTTGATGTCTCTCAGACATCACTTTACTGTGAGTATTATAAAAATTCACCTTACCGGTTAAGGTTTAATCCTAAGAAATCGCAAGGAAAATTGATCTTTCGAAGATTTCCCTACTAGAAAGGAACGACCCATACTGACTCATCGTACACAAAAGACTAGCTACTTAGTAAAGAGTGACCTAAAATTTCGCCCCTTTTGGGTACTCCATGAATTCGACTTAAAAGTGGCCTAAATAATAGAGCTTTTGGTGATATGACGAGTCGAACCTGTTAGTTGATCTGTTCACGGCAAGATGAATTTAACATTCTTGTCAATGTTGTTAATTGTGTTCAAGATTCCCAAATATGCAAAGATTAAATTAAATTTTTAATATTTTATTTAAAACGCTGTCCAAGTTAGGTATAGCCGATTTTGTCAGAAAAAAAGGAGTTTTCTGAAAAAATATTCGATTAATTCGTATTTCTATACTGGAGACTTAACAAATCTCGATATATACTCTAAGCTCTTGATCTGATGGCCTTTGAATTAAAAAATACATCTATATTACTAAGGAATAGTAGGTTTGGTAAATGTACTTCAACAATATATAAGTCTCTTTATCAAGTCACGGCACGGTAATAATCCAGAAAGGTATTTATGTTTTTTCTCTTATTTTGTTGTTTTTTCAATTTTTGAACTTTTCATCTTTTTTTGACCTAATATGCTAACGCAAGAGATCATCGAGAACGACGGATTCGCCTTGGCGTCGTGAATGAATTAAATTGTCAAATCATCAGTCTCAAAGACAACTAACATAACTATACTTTAAAATACAACATAAACTATCATATATAGATCACTTTTAAATAAAATTTAGGAGGCTCCAAAAGGAGTGAAAAACAGAGTTTTTTGGGTCACTATTTAGTAATGGTTAATCTTGATTCAAAAGAAGTAATAAACTTCATTTCAGATAAATTGACTACTCTTTTAATGTGAATTCATTCAGAGCCGAACCTAGCGTAAGTGGTGCCCGTAGCAGGGTCAAAAAATGGCGCCCCCGTAGAAAAAAAAATTATTTTTTCCTTCCAAAAAACAAGTGACGAGCAAAAACAAAAACGTCATATACCTAATTTTACGTCCTCTTAAATCACTTTTTGGCGCCCGCCAAGACCTGACGCCTGTGTCCCGGCTACCACCCCCCTAGATCCGGTTTTCAATTCATTACTAAAAGTGCCAACTCATTTAAAATGAACTTTTTTACCTGCAGTGCCTCTTAAGGACGTTCGTGCGTCAAACCTAATAGTAGATAAAAATTTTAATTTTAGAGAATTGACAAGTTCAATTACATAGTTATCTTCCCTCAAAAATTTTAAGGCCTTCATAGATCATTTCTTAAAGTAATTGATGATTAAAAATCAAATTTTTAACACAGAGCCATTAGGAAAAAATATTCTAAACAGCATTTTTTCATTTTAAAAATTATAGTATATGTATATTATAAGAGTAGATACCATAATAAAAAATGTTTAAAAATATTCTTTGAAATATTCAGTTTATATAATTCCCCAAAAAACATCGTGTTGACGAACGTTAAAATGAAATATTAATTACTGAAATTAATATTCGGGTAGATTTTGATGTGTACACGTACATAATATATATACAAGGTCAAATCAAACTACTAAATTTCAATCAACAACTGTGTATGCATTGAAATCAGAGATCAGTACATAGATGGTACGTATAGCAATCATCCATATACACAACACATCATGACACATGAACAAGCACAAGCTCTGTATGTATAACATACAGGTATAGTGTTTTGTGGTAGCTACATAACATTATTCTATAGTGTTTTGTGGACGCGCACGAACGTCTTTAACTGGTTTTATAATACGACAATATTTTAGGGAAAAATTTATTTAAAAATTGGCTTCAGGGGAGTTTGGCACAAATTCTAATACGTGCCCACACAGAATCAAATTCTAAAAATATTTTTACTGTTTACTAATATTCCTATTTTAAAGTATCATCATTTATATTTATATTTATTTTAAATTCATATTCAAAAATATATTCATATATATTTAAAATTAAATTGCAGTTACTTTGTATACCTACCTATTTATAACTATGGCCATTCATGACATACTCCCGTTTATTGGCCATCTCCATAAATACACATCCATATTGGTAACTGCAGTTTCTAACTAGCTATAGTTCCATAAATGATATATTTTTCCTATATTGATAATAATAATGATTGAACATATGATGAGTACTTCAATGGTATAGGAAAATTTTTATTTTGCATACAGGTAGGTATATGTTATGGGTGGATATATATAGATAGTTTCATAACGGTATAACAGTGAATAGTTGATGACCCATTTTCCCATTTTCCGTGATGATCACGACGCTGTTTGTTTGGTGGAACGTACCACCGACGAATGCAAACAGGAAAACATGCATGTCAATTCATCAATATATTGTATCTATCGGTATATCAGTAAAATGTTTATACATACATATACCTAGGCATAGACTGCAGAGTGTTTTTAATTTTGTTAGGTATAGAGAATAGCTTGACATATTTATTGGACAAAGAAGATAGCATGTCTGATTTCATTTTTCTCTCATCACGATATCTTATTAAATTTTTGAATAAGAAATGTGTTGTAAATTGGTACCTACATGAATTCGCTTTCGACTTTGAGGCTATATTTTTTTCGATTTCATAAATTGTTTGGTGTAAGAAGTCTAGAATTTTTGAAACTGAATTTTATAGGTGCGGAAATGGAAGTTAAATTCAATGTCAGAAGTACCTAGGCATAATTTAATACTTTCGTAGACCACTAATAGAAATATTAGGCTATGGTTTATGGGAGGTTTACTTGAGCGTCCTTAAAAAAATCCATTTTTTTTTTTTGCAGAAATGGATAGCCAGTTATGTGTAGAATGTGTTCCCAAAGTGATTTTGCTTAAAGTAATTTAAAGGGAAGTTTACTTGAGATTTGATCAAAAAATCGATTTTTTTGCAGAAATTGATAGCAAATTATGTGTAGAATATTGCAAATTAACCGAATCGAGATTTCTGTAAAAAAAAAAAACCGTAATTCACGCGGTAATGAGTATTAAATATGAAATTTTGTAAATACGTTTCTTAATATATATTTTATAATATCTCGGAACCACATTTTTGAAACTGCTGACAACGATAACTCAAACACTATCCGATGGATCCTTTTTTTATTTTTTTATTTTAAAGATAATTCAATTCTCCGGCTCCTATACCTAAGTTCGATACACTTTCAATATTTTTTTTTTAATTTACTTTAAAGAGCGAAAAATAAGACAAAAATCGTAATCAAAAGTTCACACGTCAGCCATTTTTTTTTCTTTGAGCAATTTATTGATATTATAGGTATAGGTGCCGGTACTGTTCACATATTTTATAAATCTTTTTTGTTTTTGGATTTTAGTGGTTTATTACCGGCGCTATGATATCCACCAAGGCATCGGGTCGTCGGATTTCGGATCGTCACACTGCACTATCTATAAAATGGACAATTTTTTATACTCTTCCTTGAAAAGTATAGTTTAATACTTAATAAGTATGTGTACAAAATTTGAACTTGATATTTACTTCCGTTCTTGAGAAAAAAATTCCAGAAAAATACATAATTTTTAAGGACTCTCAAGTAAACCTCCCCTTAAGGTAGTTCTATTGGGATATGTAAATATTTAAAGTTGTCAATTAATATTATTATCATTAGTATTAGATTAGAGTAGTTTTGGTTGCTACTCTTTCTTTCCAGCAGCCTTGGTACCAACAAAGTACCTAACATACATGGTATAAGTATCCATATTCGTGAAGAGTGAGCAAAACAATGACAAAATAATATCTTCTATACATCGATATAGAGAACGAAATCACTTATAACATGACTGTGTCAAACCATAAGTTTTGTTTGCAAACACCACAGAATGAGTGCGGGATAAAAAATAGTCTCTTCATATGTTACACAAAGCAAAATCCAAATACATATCATTAAGTGTTTGATCATTACGCATAAATATTTAAAAAAAATTACTAATAAATTAATTATTATTACTGAAAAAGCACCGTTTCTTCTAAGCATTCTTCACCCTTCTAAGCACCAGATTTTAATGAGCTTTGATGTGGTGTAAGTATGTAGATAATATTCCCAGCTCCTATAACTAGAAAATATTGCTGTTATTATCTACTATTCGATGAGTCAATTATTATTCAAAAAGCGCATCTTCTATTATGAATTTATGATGAGCTTTTATGTAGGATAAGTAGATAAGCTAAACAATATACTGCATTTTTTTGAACGGTGTAAGTATACTAGAAATTTACCAAAATATTAAATTTTTTTTAATAGTTATTTTTAAGCACTCTTTTCTACGGTTAATACATACCATGTACTCAATAAATTATTTATTACTCAAAAAGCATATCTTCGATTTTGATGAAATTTGGTGTGGTGTAAGTAGGTACATAAGGTAAACAATATTCTGTAATTTTTTGAATGGTGAAAGTAAACTAGAACCGTACTAAAAAATAAACAATATTTTCTATGCAATTATTTTGAGCTTTTAAAATTTAGGGAAAAATGTCGAAAAAATATATAATATAGTCCCAAGTGTTACCTAAATTTTGGTGTCGGTTTTATTTTCCTAGGTGTTATAGTTTTTGAGAAAATTGAGTTTGAAAAATTGCAGCACTCACACATATATTGGTTAATATCTCCATCACAAATCAAGGTTTCTGGTCAATGATCCCATATTTGGTAATCACTTAGGGTACCAATGTTATTACATTTATTATTACAGACATCGGCTATGGGGTCCATTTCCCTATGCCTATCTTGCTTATACCCTTTGAAAATTTTCCTAAGACAACTATTTTCTCGGTAGAACTACATTAAAGGGAATATTCAGTTATTGTATTCGGTTGAATATGTGCAGTAAATTTGTACAAAACAGCTAAAAAAAAAAACATTGTAAAATTATATTATAAAGTTATTATCAAACATTAATTGATTTGATTTAATTATTTATTGGCGTAAAAAATAGAAAACTAAATGAATAATTTTAAAAGCGAAATAACTCAACATTGAAATAATATAAAAATGAAAACAAAAAATATGTCAATAGAAAATTTTGCATCGATTAAACTTGTCGTAATTTGTATGTAAAAATAGAACAAATAACATTTAATTAATTTGTGATTTAAATGAAAATTGAAATTTATTCGACCTACAAAAATAAATTTTTCTACTCCTACTATTAAAAGTAACATTTTGCGGACGGCTAATTATATGTAAAAATTAACAATTGCCCACACAATATGGAAATAGCCGTGGGAAATTATTTCCCACGCCTTAATATAATAAAATACCCCTGTCGCAGCATCTGCATAACATAGCGAATTTCCAATCATAAAAGTTACTTTTTTTCGAAAACCGCTTACCTAGAATAATGGTTCAAAATGTATTTTCTGTGATTTTCTTGGTTCTTTACCACAATGTAAAAAAAATTGGAAAAACTTTTAAATTTTGGCAAATTGTTTGCAAAAAAACTCATTTTTTTGAGGTTTTTGGAATTGGACGTGTCTGACTGGAGAACTCATACAAAATTTTTGGACTTCTAACGTTTTATTGTTTTATTATATTTGCATCCCAAACTAGTATCTATCCTATAAATATAACAAGTTTCATCCAAAATGAATTTTTCGGATATATAGGCACTTAAATTTTCGAAATTTCTAAATTAATTTAAAATAGAGTTAGTCTCCAGAAATTTTGTATTATGGTAAATTTAATGTAATAAATGACAAGTATATAAGTATAGTAATTATAAAGCATTCGCATAGAACAATAGTTTTAAGTATACATGCACATAAGCAAAATAATTTTTGAATTTTCCTGAAGGAAGGAAATATTTTCCCGTAATAAAAAGTATCCTAAATGTTGACGCAGGTAATAAGTTATCACTACACCAGATTTCATAAAAATCCGTTCAATAGTTTTCGCGTAATATGTGCACATGCTCAAAAAGTTTTTTTATTTTCCTGTGGGAATGAGCCACTTTCCCGAAATAAAAAGTATCTGAGATGCGGACTCAGGTAATAAGTTATCACCACACCAAATTGCATCAAAATCCGTTCAATAGTTTTTGCGTACTGTATGCACATGCTCAACATGGTTTTTCCATTTTCCCGTGGGAATGAGACATTTTCTCGAAGTAGAAAGTATCTTAGATGTTGATCCGGGTAATAAGTTGTCGGCACACCAAATTTCATTAAAATCCATCCAGTAGTTTTTGTGTGATGCGTGAACAGACGAACAGACAGACAGACAGACAGACAGACAGACAGACAGACAGACAGACAGACAGACAGACAAAAATTTAAAAAATCGCTGTTTTGATATCTACATCGATAACTATTTACAGTATCTGCACAATTTTTAAAAAATATTCCCTATACAGAAACGGTCTCGTTACATTTGTATTATATGTATAGATTACCTATTAATGGCTCTTTATTTAAAATATTAATTTTTTTTTTAAAATAAATCGCCCCCTGTTCTAGGAAATATATATTTTTTAAATTTTTATAAAATTTCTTATGAAAGTGAGCTTCTTAGACAATTTTATTTTCTATTAATGTATTTTATTTTGTATTAATGTGAAACATGAACATTTAAATGTTGGCAATTTCTGTATTGTGGCGTTATCTATCCAGCGCGTTAGTTAACTACTTTATTTAAAAGTTCGAATAAAATTCCAGTCATTTTAATTTTTAATTGTTCAATAACTTCAGTACCTTCAGAATCATAAAAGCAAGCAAAATAATATTACAATTTATTTATGTAGATACATATATGATGGAAAGTTAAGAAAAGAAAATGTTTTTTTGGAAGTTCGTGTTTAAGGTAAAATCGAAAAAACTTGGAAAATTTAATTAGTAATTAATTTTTTTTAAATATTTTTAGGTTTGGTTGTAAATGAATCTACTGTTGATCTTTTAATATGATGCTGAACTATTCATGATTTAAAATGAAAAATTGTGTACTTATTAGATGATGAAAATAAAAATTAGTAGTTTGAAAAACCGAAACAAATCGACCGACGTCTTGAAAAAGTCTGTCGGGACACCGGAGCAACGGAGCTAGAACCGTGACAAATCCGGGAAAACCAAGACGTATGGACACTCTACACGGATTGTGAATGTTATAAACTTTAAGTTTTGATTTTTAAGCACATTATGAGTGAAATTGAAAATTAAGAACGTGTGAAATTTGACATTTTAGTTAAAGTGCATATAAAATATAATACCTACATGTTTTTATAAAAATGCAAATATAAATAAATGTTTTCTGTTTTTTTTTTTTTTTTTTTTTTTTTTTATTTTAATTGTTATTAATTATTTGGCTTTTTTAATAATTTAGAATTTTTCTGTCAAATGAATAAATTCTGAAAATATGAATTTATGACATAATTTCAGTAAAAGTGAAAATGAAATTTTTCACCCACACTTTTGTAGTGTCAATGTACATCACTGGATCCCAATTTTCAAATGGATAGATAATTTCAGTAGCGTAGAAACTAATTATTAAAAAATTGCAAACCAAATGTGTTTATATGATAATACGTAGGTACTTATAAAATTTATATACGTGTTCTTCCGAAAATCGTAAATACCTAATTAACTTTCTCTCGATGAAGTTGGATTGACAAACATTTACATTAGGGATGTTATGGATATTCGTAACCGTAACTAAAACTACCGATATCCGAAATAATTAAATATCCGAAACCGAAAGCGTATACGAAAATGAAAGTTTATAAGTCTAGTAAGTATTTAACACATTAAATATTTCAGTCCCTTTTTGACAATCTTGCCAGAACTTAAACACTTTTTTAAATATTTTTATTGTTAAAATCGAAACGTTATTTTGAAGCCGGTTAAAATTAATATATTTTACATTAAAATGTGTGGTCAATACAATCACCCGCTAGTTAATTATCGCTAGATTTGATGCTAGAAAATTGAGAAAAAACAGGTCATAGAGATTTTTTTTTATTTAGATTTTATTTGTAATGATTGAATTACAAAATTCAAAAGGATTTTAAAAAATGTGTGTATTCACTATGAGCTTTTGCCTGTAGTAAATCCAGCTGCTCAAAATCGGTTCCAATATATCAGTTGGTCAGGAGGGCATTTGTACATAATTTTAATATTTTCTTTAAGAAATAGTATTTTTTTTTAAATACTTGTTTGATTTTTTCAAGGCGAGTACTTTCTACGATGTGTGTTCACCAAATTCTACAAAATAATTAAAAAAAAAAACATTGTAACCCTACTATTTTGAAATTTTCAAAAAAATATCATGAAAATTACCTCATATACGCTTTTTCTGAGTTAATTATTGAAAAATATTCTATTTTCCGAGATTTTTAAGGTAAAACGAGCAGATGTATGGTTTTTGTTAAACAAATTTCAGATCTTTAATACATTTTTGCCTTAAAAAAATAAATATTTAATATTTTCAAAAATGTATGATACAACTTGTCAAAATTTAAAATTATTTGTTTTGTTGTCAAAAGAAAAAAAAAACTGAATGTGCAAATTTATTTACCACTAAAATGATGGGTTTATACATATAATTATAACGTAGTATTGTCATTTGGATAGAAAATTACGTAAAAATATTATTGTTTGAATATGATTTAACGTAATTTTTATGCGATTGTAGCAAGCTCTTATTAATTTTAGGAAGGTGTAAACATCATCTAAATTCTGATCATATCACATAAAAAACTGCGCCGTGATTTTTTATCTAAAAAAAAATGGAATAGAGATACATTATAAAAACATTTAACTGACAAAGAAAAAGAATATAGCCGAATCGTTAAATTGGATTAAAAAAATCATGACATGCTACTTAAAAAGCGGTTTTTTTCGAATTTAGCTCGTAAAAAATGAGACAGAAAAAAAAAGAATGCGAGTGCGAGTGAAATGGAGAACGACATATTTCCTAGTTTTTCTCGAAAAGTAAGTAATTTAGAGCAACGGTATAAAAACATTTTTTATGCATTTTACCTTTTACTAAGGCTTGGTGTAAAAAAAAATTTGAAAAATTGCTTAATTCTGGCAAAAAACTCATTTTGTTGACAAAAAACGCCCGGAAAACCTACTTCTGGGCATCCGACGTGTCTGGCTAACGAACTCATCCAACGATTTGGAAAATCGAATTCGCACACAAAATTTCATAAGCATTAAACGTTTCGTTCGAGAGTTATCGCGCGGATACATATATATATATATATATATATATATATATATATATATATATATATATATATATATATATATATATATATATATATATAAATTTTAGTGAATATCATTTTCGTATTCTAGGGACCTCAAAACATATTTCTGATATGGTCTCGGGCTTAGGTCGCACCATGACACCTGGCGTAAAAGCTGAATTTCCAGTTTTGGAAATTCGCTAAAAGTAGGCTGTTCCGTTAGTTTAATATATAATATATAGAAATAATACTAAAAATATACGTTTTCATAGTTTCAAAGTATGCTTTTGCAAAAATTTGAACATCTTATCATTGACATTATAAATTTAAAAAATTTTTACTACTTATTTAAATTTTATTTTAATTATTTATGTTAAATTTTACGAGAAAAAATGTGAAAAAGTATAGTGTAAAATACGTGGGAAAAGCTTATTTCTCACTCATATGAATTGTCATACAAACTCATATTCGTGAGAAATAAGCCTCTTTTCCCACTTATTGTACAATATACTATTTATTTAATAAATTATGTCGAATATGCTTGAGATCCTACAATTCAAGTGAAAAACAAAAAGAGAAATTTCCAGTTTTTTCGAAAAAAGTTAAAAATGGCGATAGCTCCTGAACTCCTGAACCACTGGATAAAATGTATTCAAAAGCTCCTTTTAATAACCTATGTATATAATTATTTTCAGCATGGTTTCCTGCCTAACCCAGTAGATCTGAAGAAATTCATTGTTTTACACCCCAGCATACGTACGCTAGGATCCAAAAAGCTTTCATCTGGGTTTTTTAATTCTTTTAAATATCTTCTGGATCCATCATCAGATCAGTTCATTAATATCACCACTTACAAGTAACACTACCCAACTGACACTCTCCGATTTGAACCGATTTGAACTTAGCATACTTATTAAACATCGAAAAATATTAAATACGTGTTTTTCTGTTTCGGCTGAATACGCTGTTTAGGGGTAGAAAACACCCCTCAACCCCTGACGGTGGAAACAATTATGGCTAATTATTTCTGAAATGATACATTTTCTGAAAAAAGTGATTAGGACCAAAGTTGTAGAGTTCAAAATGATCCACTTGATGGTGACCTTGAAGTCGACCTTGAGGTCAATTTCAAGGTGAATTAAATTTGGAAGTAATTAACCGTTGTCGGACTTTATTCATATCCGGTATCTATTATCACTAGAGTGAGGACATTAGTCCGCACAAACGGGGTGACCAATTTTTTATAGCGGGTTCTAGCATACACTACGTCGTCAAAATTATGGGGACATCTTAAACCAGAGGGGGGCGTCCACACTTTTGACACAACAGTGTACCACAACATTAACTACAGTACCGCACCATCATGGGCACCCCCCCCCCTTGAAGTCAATTTTCAAGATCAATTAGGAAGTAATTGACCCTTGTCGGAAGGTCATTTGGAAGTAATTGACCGTTGTCGGACTTTATTCATATCCTGTATTTGTATTCACTAGAGTAAGGACATTGGCCTGCACAAACGAGATGACCAATTTTTTATATCGGATTCGAGCACACACCCCACGTCGTCAAAAGTATAGAGACACCTTAACCCCAGGAGGCGGGTGCCCACGCTTTTGATACGATACTGTACTTAATGTTGTGGTAGACAGTCGTGTCAAAAATGTGGACACTAACCCCACCCCCTCCCCCTCAACCCTTGTTAAGGTATCCCCATACTTTTGACAACGTAGTGTGTGCTCGAACCCGCTACAAAAAATGGTCATCCCGTTTCTGCGGACCAATCCTTACTCTAGTGAATATAGATACAGGATATGAAGAAAGTCCGACAACAGTTAATTAGTTCGAAATTTATTTGCCCTTGAAAATTGACCTCAAGGTCGACTTCAAGGTCACCATTAAGTGCATCGTTTTGAACTCTACAACTTTGGTCCTAAGCACTTTTTTCAGAAAATGTATCATTTCAGAAATAATTAGTTTCATTAAAATCGGAGAGTGTCAGTTGGGTAGTTACTTGTTAGTATTGGTACGTAAGCTACCAACGTATGTAAAATTTCAGCTCGATGAGTTAAAATTAGAGTATAAATTTTAAACGGAGGGACATCTTTACCTAGATCTTTATTTAGAAACAGAGTAAGGTTAAGTAAAAAGATTGACTAAAATTGTAGCTTTTAGGTACATTATCTGAAGTGTATTGCTTGTTGATGAAGCAAAATGAAAATTTTTGTACCTATTAGATTTTCATGTATGTGAGTAATTTTTTGTCTAAGGTACCATCACAGCGTGATTCTGCGGAAAAGTAGTCAATTTTCACAATCTCTTTTCGGATGGATAGGATGGGAAAATGGCGATGAATTTTGTTTTACGATTAATACCACTATTTGACAATACAAAAATATTTTTCTTATTTATTTTTTATAATTATTATAATTTTTGAAAAAAGTGTCTTTAAAAAAGGCCGAAATTCGGTGCCCACGATTGCGGCCGCAGTTTTTATCCGAAAAAAAAATCAAGTAGGTTATCAATCTGTAGGTAATAAGCCGCTATGTACCTATGGGAGCTTTTTTTTCTTGAAATTTAAAACAATGGTTTGAATAAAAAGTGCAAAATTTTTTATAGTTTTTCGTGTGGAAAAATGGGAAGATTTCAAGAAGAAATCCCATAGGTACATAGCGGCTTACCTACAGATTGATGATCTATTTCATTTTTTTTTTTCGGGTAGAAACTGCGGCCGCAACCGTGGACACCGAATTTTGGCCTTTTTTAAAGACACTTTTTTCAAAAAATTATAATAATTATAAAAAATAAATAAAAATAAATATTTTTGTATTGTTAAATGGTGGTATTAATCGTAAAAAATTCATCCTCATTCCCCCATCCAATCCATCCGAAAAAAAATTGTGAATATTGACTATTTTTCGGCAGAATCACACTGTGATGGTACATTAAAGTATCATTTCTTGATGTCAGTTCTTGAAATTTATTATAGTTACTAAATTGAGAAAATTCATACAATTACATAATGTAAAATTTCGTTATTAAATTAAAAATTGGTGTAAGATCTTTGATGCTAATAGTATAAAAAAAAATTGAATATCTGGGACGCTTTTTCGATGGGTAAAATCTTGTGAGTTCTTATCATCGGCATGCTGTAATGGCACTATATCGGTAGCTATAAGGGTGACGTGTTGTGCAACATTAGTGCTGTGTATATCTCTTATTTCATAATTTTTCGGTTTCACTTCTATCGGCAGTCCTTATGACTGCGTACATTTTTTTCCAAGATTCTGCCTATAATTCCCTCACTTAATAGAAATTTGTTCATATACAAACGCACATATAATATTAGAGTAATTATTGTACAATGAAGTTTAATTGATTAAGTAGAACCAATTCAATAACATAATATTTATGAAACAATTTATTATTAATATTCCATGTGCCTAGTCAATAGGTAATATCATCGTATAAGTGTGCTTCATTGGCTACTATCATTACTGCCACCATTGAAACTATTTTACTATAAATTATACATATATAAACTAAACTTTTGGTATTATATTATTATTAAAAACCAATAATCATTATACAACTATTGACCATAACCGAAATGTGCCAGTACTTTGTGATATGAATAACTTTGCGTCTGAAATTTACAGGAGCATTTATTAATAATTAGGGAGAACGGTTTGTACACTAAAAACTCGAGTGTAATTATACTGTAAGATAATTAAAGAATAAGATAAGTTAATATAATTCATACCATTACTTAATATTTTGTTACTGTGGTTTTGAAATTAGTTAGATTTATCAATAAACACTTTTGTTTCATTTTTATCATGTTTACATGCAACGAAATCTCCAACGAAATATTTTGTACCATTTTTCTCCCTGTAAAAATTAGTGGTAACTTCTTTTTAAGGTAAAAGTAAAAAAAAAACTACTATAGATAGTTAATATCAATTGTAGAATGAATTCTTGACATTTTTGAAATTCCAATCATTTTTAAGTAATGCAGGACTTCCACGAGCAAGTATACTTGCATGCAAATATACTTTTAAATAAAAATTAAGGCTACTTGCTCGTGTAAGCATCATTTGCTTGCAAGTATACTATTGTACAAATTTACTTGCATAAGTAAAAATATTTCTACTTTTGCTGTTAAAAGTAATCCCCACTTAAATTAAAAATAGCGAAAACTGAATAAGGTGAGGAACTGTCAAATAAACTGTTTACTAATATGAAAACAATAAACAATAAAATTAATAAATTTATATGAAGAAAATGAAAATTTATGAAACGTTTGAAATAAAAAGTACTGAAATTTTAAAAGAAAATACTTATAAGAAAATTGTACAAGAAATGAATTGAACCCCAGAACAAATCAAAAGGCAGATTGTATCATTCCGGAGAAAATTTTTTTTTTGAAAAAAAAAAAAAGGATCTAAACGGTTTGGGATCGGGAACTGATATCTGGAATTTTTAAAATCTGTGGTGTTTAATGTTTCTGTTAATAAAGTATCTTCTATATTAAAAATATATTTATAAAGTTTTTTTTACCCAAAACTGTCTTTTTCCCGAGAATTTTTATTTTTTTTTTTTTACATGGTTCCTTTTACATGGTTTACATGTAACAGGTCTTGCATGTATACTGTTATAAAGACTTGGCCACGCCCCCTAAAAACATTACTTTTATGCAAGTGTAATTGCTCGTGAAACTGTAGCTTAAGAGATGCTAGTAACGCCGCACTGTACCAGAGTATGGACACGCAATAGTTTTCCGGACAAATTATTCGTCGGTGTGGACCAGACAGTAGCCAACACAATATAATAATATTCACTCAAAATAATATAGGACTTTGATTCAGTAATACCACTAAAATAAATTTTTACGGGTTAAATTTTGTGATTATTGTCTAATTTTTGTGGTATCGCTCTGGTCCGTACCGTCTGAATAAAGAGTGAAGGAGAGCATCGATTGTCCATACCACGGAGTAATGGAGACACAGCAACTATCTCTATCATGAAATCTGCAGTATGCATTTTTGTGTACCTTAGGCTCGTAGGTAATCAGTGTCTCAGTGGCACTCACCGAGTGTAGGTCAGTCGAACAATAATGGATTTGATTGTAATGTTGGTTGTGTTGGAATTGTTACATCCTTACACATAGTATCACACATATGTATGCGAGCTTGGTCACATGACTGCCACCTCTATCTTCAGTTACGCACACATACACAGTTTAGCGCGTCAATACAAAGTAAACACCGTGCACGTATATAACATATTTTCTATCTCTTACCCGTTACACTGATTCCAGCAGTGGAGAGATACGTATTGCACCTCTGTCCTCTGTGGTCCATACCCTTCACTATACTGGCTACGTTTATCGTTTATGCGCTAAACAGTAGTGATCATCATCTACAGATACGTCTTTGACCAAACCAACCATATTATACAATTTTCGTGATATTTTGTTAGATTTGTTTAAATAGCGAACGCACTTCAATTTAGTTATTTTTACATATTTTTTGCAATAAATAGGCCATTATTATGTATCTTCAAAATTATATACATAGTGTTTGGTAGAAAGACCGACAAAAATTTTTAGAGGTTAATGGGCTCATTTCTAGTATTTTACCATTGGAACCGAAGTTCTTAGTGTTGCGGTTACTGAAATTTGATTTTTCTTGTTTAATTAGAAAAATACCCAAAATTCCACTTCTAAAACTTCTAGCATGAATTCATTTTTTATGGTGTCTTTGATGTATCTTCTGTTTCTAAACAACACAATTTCTTGGAATTTATTAACAAAGAAAGTATTTAAGTATAAGCTTTTAAAATTCAGTAATCGGAGAAATATGTGAAGAAACCGTTTTCAGTAATCGTAGCACTTAGAACTTCGGTTCCAACGGTAAAGTACTAGAAATGGGCCCGTTAACTCACCAAAAAATTTTGTCGGTCTTTTTACCAAACATCCTGTATTATTTACTTAAATTTTCTAAACTTCTATTTACAATATTTTTTTTTTTTAAAAACATTTTTATTATAATTTTTTTTTCTTTTTTATATATTGATGATACTGAAAATCAAATATTAAAAACGATTGTAAACAAAATAAATTTGTAGTAGAAGAATGAAATAGTCACAATATTTGGTCTCGGGTATATTATAGGAGTTTAACAAATATGAGTTAAATTATCGATATAGAAAATATTTGAGGCATAATTTGACGGGAATCATTTAACTAGACTGAGAGGCGGTAATGTAGAAGCGTTTACCCACAGATTTAGAGAAAATTTCATTTTTTGTAGTAGTTCACCATCAAAAATTTCGAAAATACTTTGCCCGCCAGTCTTTATCCTATGGGGGACGGGACAAAGATTGTCAGGAGAAATTAGAGATCACACTCTATCTCTGTGCTAAATTTCAAATTTTCACGTCGTATAGTTTCACAGAAAATCACCCGTGAGATGAACGGATATCCAAATGATTCCATAAGCGTTCCGTTTGCGCAATTTTGCTACGGAACATGAAAAATATATGATGATTTTAAATGTTTTGATGAATATACACAGTCGGGAGGTAAAGTTATTCTTATCTATGGGTTATGACACAATTTTCTATATAACAAATAAAACAATAAAATATTTACAGGTTATTGGTTATGTGGTATTGATAACACCATGTAGCTTATATGTATATAAAATAATTAAAATTACGGAAAAGGGCAAACGTAACATATAAAATGTATATACATATATATGGACAAAAAATTATATTGTCTATATTAATTGTTTGCGTGTAAACGTTTTTTTTTGTTGTTAGTTTAAGTGTGCACGAAAATATGAACTGTCGGTGACAGTACCGTTTCAAAAATGTGCGACCGGTCTAAATTTCCAGGTTAGGTTTGTGTTGCGTAATGAGACTGGTTTATATATTAAAAACTGCAGTTTTTTTTCCTCCCTAATCGGAAGTAATTTTCGCAAAAATTAAAAATGTTGGTGTTTTCAAACAAATTTTCTGTGTTTTTGTGAATTAAATCCGCCAAAAATCCTAAAGCAATTAAAAGAAAAGATTATCTTAAAATATTTTTTATAAATAATTCAGTCTCTTAACGTATTTGTAAGATATTGTCTCTAGTCTACTCAGTTCTCATTGGTATCAAAGAGAATTCAGTCATTTCCCTTCATTTAATGTTTAGTTATTTATCTGTATTGTTTTTATTTGTGTATGCTGGCCATTTTGAAAATTAATGAGGTGGATGGAAGAGCGGCATCTGTTAGGTATAGTCATCCGTTTTACATCAAAAATTCATACCGATCTGAAAAATGTATAGTTTCGTTAAAAACGCGTTTAAAATTTTCGTTCGTAAATTTTCAGTTTCACAGACTAAAAATGGCGTAATAATTTTTAATGTATCTGCTATCCCTGGGCCGCAAAATAATTCTTCTTCTACCTCGTATTTTTCCATTTGCACCACGTGGTCTGCTTTTGATGTAACAAAAGCTGCTCTTATGTGGTGAGATAAAGATATTTTATTTAACCTATAATTTGCTTGTTTTTGATTTTGATAAAACCATTTTAGTAATTGTTATAATCTTGAATTTTTAAGATTTTCAAAACTTCTTTGGAAATTAACCATTAGTATTCATTTCGTATTATAACAATAGCAAATCAGTTTTGGCAACATTAAGAATTATCATTAAAAAGAAACTCCGAACAAGTAAACAGCCATTCTTTTGAAACATACCCTTTGTAGTATAAAGGGTGCATACTAGTTCGCTCCCGCGGTCAGATTTTAAACTTATCTTGAAAAAGGGTCGTAGGTTAGTTCGCTCCCGATCTGTTATCTACTGACAGGTAAAATTAATTACTTAAAAATATTCAAACTGATACATATACAGCCATTCTTGAGTTACGGACATGACATTTTCACGAACATTTACACGCCTTCTCATAAGAAAAAAATAGAAGTTATTGTTTTCTTATCAATACTAAGCAGATAGATAAATGTGCATACAATATTTGTGCTGAATATAAAATATATAACATTATTAATTTTAATGCTAGAGATATGTTACGGACGCGACAATAAGGTACTTTGTTGTCACGTCCGTAAGACAAACTTTACTGGGTCTAGCATTAAAACTAATAATGTTATGTATTTTATATTCAGTACAAATATTGTGTACACATTCCTCTATCTGCTTAGTATTGAAAATTTATAAAAAAAAAATAACTTTTTTTTTCTTATGAGAAGTCGTGTAAAGTGCGAGAAAAGGTTATGTCCGTAACAAAAGAATGGCTGTAAAGGAAGAACGACAAAATGGATCACAATTTCCAACAATTATTTATGAAAGTAGTAATACCAAAACATACAAATTTTGCTATCTATTTTCACATTGAACTCGAACTCTCTTGTGCACTGAAAATATATACCCACTTTTATTTTGGTTTAGAAGACCCCAAATCCAGACAGCTCAGTACAGCCTTCAGTATCTGTTTGATTATGAGAAATGTTGTTCAGTGCGAGTTTATGTCTTCAGTACTTGAATATATTGTATTCATAACCATTAGTTGTTGTATAACTACAGTAAAATTATCAAATTTAAAATCACTAAGCTTTTTATATTTACATCAAATTCAACGCTTTCGGGGCCGTCCATTAATCACGTGATGTTTTTTTGCATTTTTTAACCCCCCCTCCCCTTGGTGATACATGGTGAGGTTTAAGGCTACCCCCCTCCCCCCTATGTCACGTGTATTTTTTCGTACCTACAAAGAATCTATTTTTTTTTTAATATTTATAAAATACTGGTATAAGTATCATCTAATTTTATTATAGAAAATTAAACACTACTCTAATAACGTTCAGAAGTAGACAGAAAGGTTGCAAATTTTTTTTTTTTTTTTGATTGACATAAAAATAATAGAAATGCGAAAAACTTTTTTGTACTAATACATGAACATTACTTAATATTCAGTATTTTCGGACCACGGATTAGCAAGACTTTCTTCAACACCAATACCTGGATAAGCATCTTGCAAATCAGTTGTTGGCACAGTGCTTTGTTGAAGATCAACATCGGTAACATCGGTTTCATCAAGCCACTCGGCGTCATCATTTTCGCGCACTACGCAGAGAATCTCTCTCGATCTACCGTTCGAACGTCGCGTGAGGATGCGGGAAGGACGAACATTGTGCATCTCTGGACTATTATATTGATAGCGAATCAAGATCACACTACAAGCCGTTTTCGATTTTGTACGCGTTTGACGAAAAAATAAATACATGTAACGCCGCTTTTCGGTTGAGTATCGCGCACTTGCCGAAAAAATAAATACACGTGATATATTACTTTACCCCCCTCCCCCTTGTGATATTTCGTGATTTTTTATGGCATCCCCCCCCTTTCAAGCCTCACGTGATTAATGGACATCCCCTTACTGCTCTGGGCTATAATTATTTAAAAAATGCAACAGAGAGACGAATAATATCCAAAAAATTGTACATAATTTTGATGTTGGTTAAATTTTTTTAGCGACAGTGTATCTAGACATTGTGGAATCAGACCAGTTTTTTTTTCATTATCAATTTTATTAAATATTATTGGTAGACGTATATGCGGTTTTACGTTTAATACATTATCATTTATTCTAACAACTCTAAAATACACATAGCACTTACTTTAACTATTCAATTGAAAACATTACACATTACATACAACCTATATTGCAGGTATCTGTAATACAGTCGGACTCATGTATTTTCAGTTCGTATATATTCAGGCTCCGTCTACTTTCAGCTGATTTCTTACTCACGTATTTTCAAGTTGTTCGTCCCCAATTCTCACGCAATACCTTAATACAGAAAAATAACTCTCAGATGAATTAGCTTATCGCTAGGGGCTTTGCCCTCTAATATACTATTTTATTTGATTCAAAGTGTCTAAATAGTTTACTATATACCAAGGAAACTTTGTCGCATGGCGTATATGTATTTGTTTTTTACAGTTTCGGTTAATTTAAAATTATAAAATACTAGCTGATTCGTGCAAATATTTCACAAAATATCATACATAATATGTAACATGAGTAACATAAGTGGGTATTTTTTTTATAAAAACATTTTAAGGAAAAATGAATATTAAACTTTACCATCACAGTTTCATTACCGTGTCACAGTATGAAATAGACTATGATTAAACAGATTGTCGGTAGACGGCGCCTTCTGCATTCTTTATGAAAAATGTTTAAATAGTTTTAATTTTAACGAAAACATTAAACTGTTGTTTTATCTTTTGTCATTAGTGGCAAACTTAATCTTTTACTCACTCAGTACCTAATGTTTCACTCATTAATTCTGATGAAGTATTAAAGAAAATGTGACGTACCGACAGGGTCGCGAGCAAAAATTACGGGCCCTGCGGAAACAAAGAACATAATTTCTTAAAAATTTCGCACCAAAAAATTAGTTTTAGGTGAAATAAAAGCTCGTTTTACATTTTTCCGGGCCCCTGCCGACCACTACGGATTCCCTCTTCCAACCCGGGCCCCGGGGATGTAATCCCAGCTACCCTACCTTGCGTCGCCGGGCCTGCTTACCGACAAAAAGAAGCACCTTTGAGAAATTATTTAAATATGATTCAAATTTTATAAAATAATATTATATCAAGCATGTTTTCTAAATAATATAATTCTAATAATATTATATCAAGTATACAAGCATAGACTCAATAGAAATGTACTACACAACTGTTTATCTTTATCTACTGAATTTGTTTACAGTTTTAAATTGATATTCCTATTTAATTTAAATTAAATTTCGGTTGCTGACTGGTGACGCTCCACGAATTCTGCTTGCTGACTGGCTTAGAAATGAAAGCAAAGATATTCTGAGTCCCTTGGGAGTAAAAGTGATACTTTGCTTCCAATTATGATAGACCAGAGTACGTATTTTAGTTCCGGAATTGCAAAAAATAATTTTATTACAAGTCTATTATACTTCTTTTCATATGGGTCAGAAATGTATGAGTAACTACTGCATACAGATTTACGGAGAATTTTCTAGTTGGTTCTATGACTGCTACGGGATTCTACAATTGCCGCAAAGTGAGAATGGAGGAGAAGTTTGTTGGGACTAATCCACAATTCATGAGTGGATTAGTCCCAACAAGTTAAAAATATATGAGTGGGACTGTATTGAACTTACTAACGTCTCTGTTAGTGTTTACATTACTGTTCTGCTATTATACCATACGTATATATGATTATAGATATAGAATTTCAATGATTAATAATAGGCTAATAGTAACACATTAATTCTATGGTACATTTGTTTATTGTTGCCCCATTACATCATAGGTGTTGTTGATTCGCCTATAACAAAACGTTTCAATTTTGTGTGTTACATGTATTTATGAGACTATGAAAACCAGCGGTTCTCAAACCATTCTCCCACCGTACTTCTCTTTACTCATAAACAGAAAATTGTATTTTTTAACTCATTACGACTCACGATATTTTTTGTACTTTTCTGTTTCTGTTTGTGGAATAAGTATTAGTAAAGTATTTCAATCTAAATTTCAGTAAGAATTTCAAAATAGCTCAGTACAATTGTGCGTAAAAAAAGTGAAAACCTCGAATTAATGCTATACTGAATGGATTTCCACAAATCCTTTTTTGTTAAGTTCTTGACAACAGTACTGAAAAGCTCACCATTTAAAAACTACCAATAATACCAAACGAGTCTTTGTTGTTATACTGAAAAAAATATCAGGATTTTCTTTTATCTTCGTAGGAACGCGAACGTAAGTAATCGTCTACCATCAATTAATAAATTAGTACAGGAGGTACTGGCGCATGAATACCGAAAACTATTCCACCTCAATTTTTTTATGCGATCCTGTTGACATTGCCCTACTGATGATATAAATGCATGTTGCCATGGGGCAACCCGGGGCCATATTGTTTAAACCGAAATTTTTGATGCAATTGCAAGGAATTGTTATTTTTCAACCGGACAATTTTTTTTTATATTCTTTATTGAAACACAAATAAAAAAGGTCCTATGGCTTTTCACGATAAAGTTAATAGTTTTCGAGATATGAATTTTTAAAGGTTCGAAAAATCTCAAATTTGGGTACTTTTGACCCATGTATATTTAAAAAAAAAAATGAAATATAAATAATATTTTTTTTAATTCTTTATACAATAGTTAATAATATCCTTAATATAGATTTAAAAAAATTTCATTGTTTATGCCTGTTTTTTAATTGTTAATTTTGTGCGCTTGTCCGGTTGAAAAATTACAATTCCTTGCAATTATATAAAAAATTTCGGTTTAAACAATTAGGCCCCGGGTTGCCCCCTGGCAGCATGCATTTATATCATCAGTAGGGCATTGTTAACAGGATCGCATAAAAAAATTGAGGTGGAATAGTTTTCGGTACTCATGCGCCAGTACCTCCTGTACTAAATAGAATTTTTCAACATCACGAATCGTAACTTGGCACTTACATAGCAGGTAATTTGTCGCGTCAAGCTGAGCGTCTACTAGGTCGGAAACGCGGTGCGGCGTAGTTCCGCTCTCGAAGATAAATACATCTGAATAAATGCAGGTGCGTCCACTAGGTCGACAGAGCGGTGCCGTACTGCCCCGGAGATCTTATTGATGTAAGAACCGCACCGCGCTGCGTTTCCAACCTAATAGACGCTCAGTTTAAGCAACACTTACTTTCCTACGAGCGTCAGTAATTTTTTTTTCAATTTATTCATCATATTTTTCAGTTGAAAAAATTACTAACTCATACTCAGTCCGTAAGTTTATTTTTGTGGCCATGGATCCTAAGTATAAATATCAGCCTTGGATTCTTAAACTGCAACTGAAGCTATGAATATAACTCTTACAGTCCTCACTAACAATAAGCAGTATAAGCACTGTTGATTCACTACGCCGCAGTGCTGCCCTATCTTAAACTGCTTATACATTTTGAAAACATTATTTTAAAATTTTGATACTTTCTTTTATGTTACGATTTACCAAAACGAATCGGTATCAATACATTTGCGATGTATATCATGTGCGGCAGCTAATGATTAATAATGTATTTTAGCTTAAATTATAATTATAATTAATTACTACTGTATCCGATACACGTTTGCTTCGCAATAAGGTTACTTCACAAACTGAATACAGAGAAAGAGATGGAACGTTACTTGTTTATTTTATCACAAGTTTTTTTTTTTTTTGCTAAAATGTAGTGTATACAGTTGTTTCTTTAGATATTTGAATTCAAAATTTTTACTTACAAAAATAATATCATTAAAGTGCAACTTTTTAAATAAAAGAAATACGTACAAAATTTATGTATCCTCATGTAAGATACGTCATATGTATATTCTGATTTATTTAAACATTAATTGATAGGCTTTTAGTCACATATGTACATATTATTTTCAAATCTCAAAATTGTCATATGTTTATGAATTTTTTATACAAAATAATAAATTAATATATTAGATAATTAAATACATATTTAGTTTTGAACAGTATATGTGCGTTTTTCACGATGTTTTTTTCTCAGAAACGATATCATAACATGAAAAAAGTGATATGGTTATACGTGCGTTTATTATTACGGATCTGCTATGTACAAAACTTTTTTTATTTTTTATTTTTATCACACTTATGTTGCCTTTATTGCCTTTATGTGTATATCTGTATATGTGTACATTTTGAACACCCTATATACGCTTCACTTATAGTAACATAAAAAGAGACAAACCTTTCTTGGTGTACCGTTTTGCGCAGCATTCGTGTAAATGATAGTTTGTGTCAAAAAAGTTAAAAACTACACGAAATACGAAATACGAAATATATTTTTTCTCAAAACGGCACAATATTTTACAAAGTTTTTATGTACAATTCACTTAATTCTAGGTACCTACAACTACTTTGTACCTAGAATTACTTCACTTAATTCTAGGTACCTACAACTAGTGCTTAACCCTAACCTAACATGTACAATTCTAAGTAATAGAATACATGAAAATACTTAATTATTAATGATTCTATACAAAGGAAAATTTTCAAAAAACCTTTAAACATGTAAAACTATACCCCAAGCACTAATTCTTATACCGAAATTATAGACCGCTATGACAGAAGAATTTCGTCATAGGTCTCGAAAGTATATTTGAATTAGGGGCAGGTGGGGCAAATCGGATTACCACACCACCTGCACACACCAATCACAAGCAAGTATGCACGTTCGTTATGCTGTCTTGGTTGGAGTTAGTCATAGACAAACGGTGAAGGTAAGTACCTAATTGTAGAAAAGTGATTTTACGTTATTGTACTATTATTTGCATTTCCTCGGTCTTGTCCCACCATCTTCAACAACTTTGAGTTCTATACAACGCAACACCCTACAAATTTTCATTTATAACCTCAATGAATCTAACTTATAAATCTAGTCTCAACTTATCTTATTGATTTTAATTTCATTATTCGCCAAAAAAAAAAAAAAAAAAAAAAAACAAATGAACGTATGTCTGATGTCTTTGTTGTATAAAATGAACGTCGCGGCTATTAGAAATAACTTTTCTCGTTTTTTGTTTCCCATGTTCGGTGACATTGTCAAAATATCTTATGAGGATTGTCGACAACACACAATTTTAATATCATTATCTCATGAATCATTTTGTCGTAGTTTAATAATGTGTTTCAACATAAAAAAAAAAAACTTTTGCCTTTTTACCGTTTGCTACCGTGCTGCCATCATCATCTCGTCGGTATCACAATCACAAACAAAAATAAAAAATTACATTCCTTTTTTTGTAACATCCGTGCATACGTTTAAAATGTAAGGACAGAATGTAAATGAGAGTATTGGGTATTTGACAATTTTTTTTTTTAGAGGTATTTTAAATTATTTGTATATACCTCTAATATGATATAATTTAAAAAATACGTTGATAGTAGGTGAAAAAGATATCTTTTTTATGTGTTAAAAATTTCCCGCTAAAACAATATCATTTCTTTACATGGTAAAGTATGACGTGGCAAATGGCACTTATCATCGTAGGTATTGTTTGCAAGTATTTTGTTATCATTTTTTCACAATTTGTTTTTGAAATGAAGTCGAAAGATAAGGACAATATTTGAGAACTTTAAATCACATGGTATTAGCTCAGGTTTTATTGCCAAAACTAAAAAAAAATTCAATCATTCTCAGTTACTTGTGGCGTGTTATTTATTTGTCGACCTAAACCAAACAATATTTAGCATGAATTTCAGGTTCCGGACAAATTTTACATTAACGATATGTATTTCCCCTCACGTTCAGTGACACATATCCTATGACATTTTCACCATACGACTGTCTTGCGGATCCACAAGTAAAAATAAAAATTATTTCCATAAGTGTCGTGTATATTATCTACTCTTACTAAATATTTCAATTTCAATTTTTTTTTCGAAGTCCGCCATTTTGTTATTTATGTGCCCAAGAGTCGAAATCATGCGGGCCATCCAGGATCCAGGTGCTTTTTTGGATGCGCCAACTTCAAGTGATAATAATAATAATAAAACAAAATTTAATTTATTAAAAATAGTATATTGTACAATAAGTGGGAAAAGAGGCGTATTTCTCACGAATATGAATTTGTTAACGATGTCACGAATAACAATTCATATGAGTGAGAGCTTTTTCCACGTATTTTACACTATACTTTTTCTACGAGCATATTTTTTCTCGTAAAATTTAACATAAATAATTAAAATAAAATTTAAATAAGTAGTAAAAATTTTTTAAATTTATAATGTCAGTGATAAGATGTTCAAATTTTTTCAAAAGCATACTTTGAAACTATGGATATGTATATTTTTAGTATTAATTATATCCTTATCCTTACTAATATTATAAATGCGAAAGTGAGTTTGTTTGTTTGTTTGACTGGCTTTCACGCCTCAACAGCTTAACCAATCAACTTTGCACAGACGTTGCTTGCGGGCCAGAGACGGTTATAGGCTATAGTTTCGGGAAAATATTTCATTCCCGAGGGAAAATGCATTAAATTACAACAGCTGACTATTAAAAAACGGATAAGTGATTTCAAACTTTGTATATTGCTAACAGAAGGGATGAAAAAGGACACAAACTACTTTATACCCCGGGAAATTTCCCGTGGAAAATTTCATTCCTGTCGAAAAATCTATTTTAAATGAAACAAAAAATGATAGACAAATATGACGATATACAGCGATAAACATAGGTTATTTTTTATCCCGATAAAATATCTCGTTCCCGAGAGAAAATGTATTTAAAACGAAACAATGAAATAACAACTGACTATTAAAAAAAAGCATGTTTGATTTCAAACTTTGCATATTGTTTACAGAGACGATGAGAAAGGACACAGACTACTTTCTATCCCGGAAAAATATCTAACTCCCGTGGAAAGTCTTATTCCCGTGGGAAAATATAGATTTAAAACGGTATAAAAAGAATCATTGATTTCATTTGAACTTGGCATGTTGTTAAAGGAATGTTATAGTCTGTTTTTTACCCGGGGAAAATATTGTATTTCTGTGGGAAAATTCCAAAGAAAAAAGTAACAGTACCTACTCGACGCGAAATAGCGACGTGATGAAAGTACACTTTATATGTTTTAACTAGATGTCATAATTTCAAATTCTACGCGGGCGAAGCCGCGGGTAACAGCTAGTAGATTATATGTTAAATCAAAGACAAGCCTACTTTTTTTATTATATTAAGCCGTGGGAAATAATTTCCTACGGCTATTTCCGCATTGTGTGGGCAATTGTTAATTTTTACATATAGTTAGCCGTGCGCAAAATGTTACTTTTAATAGTAGGAGTAGAAAGAAAATTTTTTGGTACCTTAATATGTAAATAAAAACATTAAAAATTCAAAACTTTTCATTTGTTCTTGCTCAAAAAAAAAAAAAAATGCCCAGAAAAATAAGTATGAAAAATAGCGCGAGTTATCAGACTACTCCTTAAATATTGATATTTATCCGAATTACATGGTGGGTAAAGTAGTCGGAAAACGACATTTCATATTACACGGTCTAATGTTATTCCAGTTGATGATGGAAAGGACTCTAAGCTACAAGAATTGCTACATTTCTCTAATTCTTAAGAAAGTGTAAGTCTATATTTATCTGAATTACATGGCAGATAAAGTATAGGTATATATTTATAAGTATATGAAGAGTATTTGTGTCAAGCTTGAATTAACAGTGAAAATGGTAGGTACCTATAAGAAGTTGTATAAAATTTGTACTAACCGTATACAGTTTACCATATCTTTAATACTTTTGTCTAAAACTTGTACCTATTCACCAAAAATGTCTCATTCTCAAAAAAAAAAAAAAAAAAATACATTGTTTTCTCTCTATTTTCCTTTCCTTAAATTTCCACGCCTAAAATATTTACCTAATACATATATAAACTCGTCTATAAATAATAATAATTCGTAGAATTAGTGGCGCCCTTCTGTCTATTTCAGCATGTATCCAACGTGTGAATACACATGAAAAACATAGAATTATAGTTAAATATTGTATACATATTACGTATGTATCAGAAAAAAAAGAAAAACGTGCAAAAAAATCTGAATAACGTAAACATCTAGAAAGAAAAAGTTGAATACCAACAAAAAGACTAAATATCGGATTAAGAACATTTATGATCAGAGCCGGATTTATATAAGAGTATTGGGGGCACGTTCTCCGGGGCACCCAGACAATAGAATTTTTTGAAACAGAAGTAGAATATGAATTAGGATAGGTTTCATTTTGCTCATCAACTGTAGTTTTCGGGAAAATAGAAAAGTTCTGATTCTTTTAATTTTCTTATCACTTTATCAGAAGTGCTTAGGAGCCTCCTTATGAGAAGTTTCTAGGGGACGGGGGCTCCTGTTGCTTAAATAAATACTCAAGTAAGTCAATAGGCTTTTTTTAATTTTTCCATCCTCACTATCAGGTGACGTGAATAGATATAGAAATTATGGTGGTATGAAAAACAGGCAGACAGACGGACTTAACGAAACTATAATACGGGTTTCTAGATATTTCTTTGGAACCCTATAAAAATGTTGTTTTATGGCAAATTCAAACAGATTCTTCATAAGCAATTTTTTTCATGTTTTTTTACGCCTGTAGAGGTCACAGTTACGTCCGTATTGAACACAATCCGTACGTCTCCTATAAGTTATTTTATGTTTCACAGACATTTTTATATATACTAACGAAGTAGCAACGAAAAAGTAAATATTGGTATAAAAAATATAAATATATTCATTGGAAGTTGAATGGAACAACACAAAAAAATATAAATGTCTAATGGAAAGGGAAATTATATCAAGTAAAAATTTTTCACATGATCGGAAAAACATAAACCATGGGACGACTGACTACTGAATAAATTGTACACTATGCATGTGTATTTGTATGTATATGTTATATTGTGTGACGGTTGAAAATAAAGCAGTGTGCAACTTTTGGTTTATCTATAGGTGTTGTTATTGTCTCTTTCAATATTATACGTGAGAATACCGGATAATATAAATTTTACGGCTATATTTTTATTTAGATAAATAACTATTAGCTATAAAATTTAATATTAATCCGCAAAAATCAAGTTAGTTGTATCATGTTACAACCGACACTACTGAATTTGTTACAGTTGTTTTAGTACTAGTTAATTTTATAAAAAAAATTCGTAAATTATTCACTGTGATTAAAAAAGTGAAACTACTAATCTGGTAATATTATTTGATTGCTTATCTTTTCAATAAAATCATTTTACTTTCAACTGATGCAATAGTATTTACTGCAATAATCAAAAAATTGTTAACACACTCAAAAAATGATATTAGGGGACATCCATTAATTACGTGAGCTCTTTTTTATTCAATTTTGACTCCCCTTTCCCCTTAGATGAGATTTAATGAGATTTGGTTATACCCCAATCCTCGTTATGTTAGATTTACGCTAAATTTTTTTGTTATTAAAAGCTTTTATTTAACTTGCTTTGTTAGTATGTTGGTTTTCAAATCTTGGAATCAAAATTTAGATAGGTTCTAATTGACCTAGAAGTTTCAAATTCTTCATACCTGTCTAACCTTGATGACAATGTAATATTGTGTAATTTGTTTTGGCCTAAATCGCCCTAAATAAAAATTTTTGATTTTTAGTCCTGTGCAACTTTTTGACATTTCGAATTGTCAAATATTGTTCATTGATTTTACATTGGAATTTTTTGTTTCCATAGTTAAGTTTGATTAGAGTAAGTTAACCGATTAAAATATAGGTAAAAAAATTTAATTACTTCTTTAATTTTTTTTAAATTAATTGTGATCCGACTAAAAAGTAGAAAATAAATTAAAGTAAGAAAAATGTTTTTTAAGAAAAAGCTTTTATTTAAAAATGGGGTAAAAAAAATAAAATAACTATTGAGTGAAGTTTGAAGCAATATGTAACACAATTTATAAAAGCTTAAGGCGTTTAATTTGATTTGGTAACTACTGAAAAGTAAAATAGCTATATTTCCAAAACATCAAAAACAGAAATAGTTAATGATAACGCCTCAAGCTTTTATAAATTATGTTGCATATTGCTTCAAACTTCACTCAAAAGTTATTTTATTTTTTTTTTACCCCATTTTTAAATAAAAGCTTTTTCTTAAAAAACATTTTTTTTACTTTAATTTATTTTAAAAATAAAAGGCATATGTAAACTCCACACTGATGGCCCTTTTATACCTCCCTTTGATGCAAGTAAAAATAATCTAGTATGTAAACTTCACACTGACCTATTTTTATGACCTATGGTTTATGACGGGTGTAATTAAGGAATTTCCAAATTATACTTAAAGGGATAATTGTAAATGTACAATTATACAAGTGGTTCTGGTTCGTCATTAGTATCACAATCAGTACCTAACAGCAACAGTGATAGTAACAATTGTGGAAATATTGCCTTTTGTTTCAAGTACGAAATGGAAACTAAGTTAATTAAAAGTGAATAGTTTCACTCACTATAATCAAAAACGTTTAAATAGTGGAGATGTTGTGGTGGTGCACAAAAAAGAGATGCCATTCGAAAGTATTTTCCATCTGACCACCTTATAACTTGTAACGAACTTTCACACAACCATGTACACGACGACACGAAGACAAATCGAAAAATTATTGTAAGTGCATGTAAAAGAAAAGCACTGGAAGATATATCGGAAAAACCGTTGAAAATAATTCGACGTGAATTAGCAAAAGAGTTGCCTGAAACAATAAGTAAACAAGATGTAGATTACATAAGAAGAAATATGTGTAACTATTGACGAAAATTATTACCAATGCCGCTACCTAAAAGTGTATATATACCATAATATTATGTAGTTGTCTTTTCAGTATTAAGATATAGAGTACATCATTATTTTATTGTCGTTTTCTTCAAAATAATCCTTTATAATTTTATTGTTAGTGTGGAGTTTACACATAGGATTAAGACATCCTAGCGGGGTTGATGTGTAGTATACCTGTAAACTTAACTCAGCGGGTGGGTTCAGTGTGGAATTTACTATTTCCCAAAATAAAAAATGATTTTAATAATAGCTATGAGATTTTTTTAAGGAGGCAAAATGAACACTCAAAATAATTTTTTTTATTATCCGTAAAACAATTTATATTTTTTGAGAGTTGACGTGCGATTGTCGATTATTCATCCGCCCCCCCCCAGTTTTAATAAGATTTAATGTAATTTTATCGGGCCCCTCCCCTCATTTTAAGCTCACGTACTTAATGGATATTCTCTTAGCATATATAGGCACATTTGACATTGCTAAGAGAAAACCGCCAGATGATATTAATTGAAAGTTTTGTCAGTGGAACAGAACTCCAGTAGACACTTTATGAAATGATGCGTAATACTCCTCAGTAGGACTGTAGATGCCTCGCAAATTTGAAAGTTTAAGTTGACCCACTATTACTACTGACACACATCTTCCTACACTATTTGTTACAAGAATAAAAAATACACATCGTTAATGAGATAATTTATGCGATGTTGATCTACCTAAACCGCATAATCTACCTAAGAGATAATAGAATTGTCACCACTAGATCAATTTAAGGTTATTCCACTTCATGATTAAAGTTTGAAAAAACAGAAACTATGCAAATAAAAATTAAGCAAATTATTCAAGATCACAGAATCTTTAATTTGCCGGTAAATTTTCATCACTGTGTATTTCCAAGCATGAAAGATACTTGTGATATTTTAACCATATATAATATGTATATATACCCTATAATACGTATATAATAAAATAGTTCTGGTATCGAAAATAAAGTGTATTCACCCAATGACCTTTTATAAATATCGATTTAGCAAATGTGTTTTATTTTCGTTATTACCTATATACGTACACACATTGAAGCGTAGGAGCATGAGAACATAATGTAATATAAAATATAAATATTTTTAACTTTGTTTTTTATAGGTAATTTTTAATTTCAGCTTTTTTTTATGTGTATATAATAACATATTTATTGGTACATGATTTTAAAGTTATTAAACGGTTTTTATGTGATTTTTTTGTGAAATTAATTGTTAAGCGATAAATCAAAGATATACTTTTATGTATGTTTTAATGAATTGATTAAATGTTTATAAAAAATTTTTTATTGAATTTCAGGGCGTAATAATATTTTTGTAATAAATTAAAATAACACATTTTAGAAATATGAATATAAAAATTTGTGTGAATCACTTATCTGACGATTTTTTTTTTAAAGTAAAAAGTTATTTGAAATTGAGTCCAATAATTTTTGTTGGACTCAACCAGTTGTATCAGTAGTGATTCAAAGAATCTGAATTTGGTGATTAACTTTTTGATATCATACTTTAGTAGGGGAGACAGGGGCTAGTATTAACGGGGGTAAGTATTAACAGGCCATTTTCCGCCAAACTACGGACGAAAAAATTAAGTACGTCCGGTTGCTGTCATCAGTAGATGACAACGGACATGTTATGACCAATCAGTCTTCGGCCGGTTGCCGCAAAATAAAGTTGTGAGTAAGGCGTAGATTTTATTAGGTAAAAGAACATTTTTAAGTCGATGGTTTTTTTATTTGAAGCATGATTGTATACCTAAAAGAGACTATATTTATTTCAAACGGTAGCATATTCCATCTGGTATTGTATTTTGTTTAAATTTTACTGCAATATCAACGTATTCTTTTTAAAAATTGAAATTTGTAAAAAATTTACCTTCGGGGCAAGTATTAACAAAATGCATGGGGTAAGTATTAACATGTTAACATTTACCTCGTTTAAATTTTATGCAAGAAAAACTATGTTTATAACTTCCCTATAAGGAGGTTATTGTATTCATCCCGATTTCAAAATCCAAATATCGTCATTTTCATGCTTCGAGGTTACCAAAATTTTTTTCGTGACATTGCCAAATATGTTTGCATGTATGTGTGTGTACATATGTGAGTGTTAAATTTAAATGGTTTTAATTTTTATATCTTTTCTGCAGTGAAGCAGAGGAAGAGTTTTGCTCGATCTCAGTTATCATATATTTCAAGAATTATAATAATGTTAAATAAGACGAAGACTAATTTTTTAATAAGTAAATATTTGTTAATATACAAGATATTAAACGATTGTGGTTGTCTATCGAAGACTGAAAATTTTCCAATTTTTGTTTCGTTATTAAGGTCAAAGTGACGTAATTTGCTACTTAATAAGGACTGACTAACTATTTCCTCAGAAAAAATTAAAATTATGATTAACTTTAACTAATTAAGTAAAGATAAATCTAAAATAAGAATTTTCTATGTCAAATTAATTCCTTTCTAATAATAAACACGTTAAATATGATACTTTGTTTTATTTCCTATATAAGTACATATCTACAAAATATCATAATCATATTAAATCTCTAATGTTAATACTTACCCCAACGTTGTTAAAACTTGCCCCAAAAGTGGGGTAAGTATTAACAAACACATTTTTTAAGAAAATGGGTTTTTTCATAGAAAGTACAAGGGGTATGTAAGTTTTTTTTATCAAAAATTATAGACAGATAGTTGATGCTTCATAACGTTTACAAAAAAAAATCGCTAACTAGTTTCATTTCCGTTTAATATGTAAAAAAGTAAAATCTGTTAGTACGTGCCCCTATCTCCTCTACACGGAGAAAAAATTCATATAAAAATTACTGTGCTCAGCACTACAATCGACGTGGAAAAGGCGAACATATTCAATTTTGTACGGTAAAAATATAAAAATTATAATTAATCATAGAAAATTTAAAGGATAGAATGTTCTTTCCGTAATATTAGCTCCATAAAATTTTAATGCCAGCCACATAGTGCATATATGCATAATATATGGTAAAATAATGGTCACATAGCCAGACCTGGTGGTGTTACCACCGCACCAGCTAGCTAGCTGGTGTGATGTCCTGTAGTGTCGAACTGTCGAACTGTCGAAGCTGTGTTCAATAGAATGCCTCACAGGACGGATGGTCATCGTTTAATTCATCATTTTCTCAATTCAGTATTACAATATATTGTTGCCGATCATTTTTGTATGCATCAGTCGAAGGTCGGAAAAGATCGGGCATCTTGGAAGTTTTTACAGGTACAGCCCAAGTAACATAAGGTTGTGTGTCAGATGCGCAAATGGAAGAGTACGACAATAAGAATTAAACTATAACATATATGCATAAGAGTGTGATAGAAGTTGTGTGTTAGCACTTTAAATTTTACCATGCTATAATATATTTTTTACTTTGGTCGTCGATCGCGCACGGATTAAGAGAGCATGGTAATTTTTCTGAAATTTTCTCTACAAAAATTATGGGATTTTTCTCTCCGTGTAGCAATATATATATATATATATATATATATATATATATATATATATATATATATATATATATATATATATATATATATATATATATATATATATATATATATATATGCGTTATGTAATTTTATTGTATAGGATATTTTAAATTCAAAACTTTGTCTTCTAACAACAATTATTCTTATTATATTTTTTTTAATGTCTTATTTATTTAGTTTTTGGATATGGCAGTCATTGATGGTGTAACAGTGGTGGGAGTGTACGTATATAATAATGTATGAAATCAGTTTAACGTTCAAGAACATAGTGTTAACAATAAAACATTGTTAGCGGTTTCTTATTTTAACGAAATAGAATGAATGTTATAAACATTCTTTTGAAAACAACTTATAAATATTATTTGTACCGAGTGTTTACTGTAAAAAATGTTTCGAACTGACTGCCACAAAATAGGTGCTGCAAGGAACTTTTGGACCTTACCACCTTGAAAATCACTAAACAAATCGTTTTAGATTAAGTGATATTTTTTCCTTATTGAATGAGGAAATAACTTTTGAGAATGAAATGCGAATTGAACGGGCAAGTAGATAAAGGCATTATGTGACATTTTTATAGAATTTTTACAGTAGAAAGGTTTGAATGTTTTTATTTACCTACACTTTCTATATAATAATACATATTTATTACTGAATTTCTGTAAAACTATTGACTATAATGAAATCAAATTTTAACACATGATATTTTAGCGTAGGATATTTCTAAATTTTAATTTTCTTTTTTAAAAAAGTTGTTGCATAACACCTTTATGCACTTACTAGTTTAACTCTCAAAGTAAAGTGTGAATGGGTTTCTCCGAAAGTCATTTCGCCATAGGACGAAGGATCTGATTAGTGCCTTTAGTCTATAAAAATTTGTTTAGTAATTATTACGTGGTAAGGTCCAAAAGTTGCTAGCAGCGCCTCTTTTGTGGTATTTATACATTAAATACCTACATGAATATTGCATAGTATTGTACGTACATGAAGAAAAGAATACTGACGCCATGTTCTTCAAACTTGCATTTATTTCTGTCTAATTTACCATCTACTTTTACTTAACCAATATTGAAACATCAGTAACATTTATAATAAACAATTATTTGAATGTAGAGGATTTACAAATGACATAAATGATTCATTTAATGCAATAATTTTTACTAGGTAGGTATTAGAAAAATGACAATAATTTATTAATAAATTGTAAGTGATATAACAAATATCGTATGACAGTTTGAAAGGAAAAATTGATTGTGTTGGCATTCATGAATATTCGCTGATCATGTTTGGAGTCAAAACATGAAAGGGAGAGAAAAAATTTTAGCATTTCGTAAATAAAATATTATTTTAAAAAAATTCAAATTATATAATTATAAAAATTTTTGAATTGTAAAAAGTTCTTTCAAATATCCATAAACACTTTCGTCCCGACACGATGACATCATTGAAAACTCGCAGTGTCCTCACACTTCACCTATACTATAAAAGGTTTAATCAAATTGATTTAAAAATAGATAACGAACTATTCAACATAAACATCCGCTACTTAATAATATATTATATTCCACACATTTATATATAACATTAGAAAACTTCTGGCTGGTTGGTTTCACGAGAAACATTAGTTTTATGTCAAAAAACGAAATGAGAGTTGTAGAGGTACATTTAGACTTGCACAGACGTCGTAGCATAGCCAGCCATCCACGGTGGCGAACGGTGAAGCTTCTTGTAACAAGTATAAGAAAATGTTTATAATATAAAAGCAAGCAGCCACCAGCGGAATAGCATCTCGTTGTGTATACCACCAAAAAACTTTTTAAAATTACTTAGTTTTATAAAATATTGCTGCTATATTCTAACTGAAATAAACAATTTTAACGTGAAGTAACCAATAAATTTTCGTTTCGTTCTATATTAATGCCATCTCTACTCTTTATTTTGTACTCTTATCAACCATGTTCAAAACATACTGTTTTGTATAGGTATGTATATTTTTTTCACATAAAATGATATTAAAAAAGTATGTGAAAACTTCTTTAGGCGCGTTGAGCGATTTTTGGTAAGGGAACATCTTAGGAAAAACTTTTACTCATTATTTACGTAAATTCTGCTAAATTCTATGAGCATTCCAAACAGTTAAAAGTAAACACTTCTTCAGACGGGGGACTTGAATTGAACATGTGTTTAAAAGGAGAGTCAGCGTTACAAAACCGTGCGTGTTTCGAGGAAGTAGTCAGGCTCGACGAAAAGGCAGGGTAGACGGGGTAGCAGCCCTGGAGCCCGTAAGGGCTTGAAGAGAAGGCCCGTAGTTATTGGTAAGGGTTTTGGAAAAAAATAAAAGGAGTTCTTTTCTTCTTACTTATTGGGGCTTCTTGTTTTAAGGATGCTACAGTAGGGGTATTTAATAGTTACATTTTACCTGATTTTGACCCAGATTGTCGGCGCCACAGTGTTTTATCTATATAGATACTTTAAAACTATATGAATAATTTCACCATAGTCGAACTAAAGGTTCATTGACCCGAAATAAAAGGTAATAACCTCAATAATTTTAGAATATTAAATAATATTTCCAAACAAATTTTCCGTATTTTCATTTCCGCCCGTCAACATATCCAATCACACAATATCAACATATTATTAAAAAATAATCACCCGGTAATGATGAATATATTATAATTAAAACTCATAATTATATATTCAAATTAATAAGAAATGACTTTGATGTAAACCTAATTTACGTTTTCCATTCAGAAATGTGATATGTGTTGACAGACAAGCAGTACCTATAACCGGCATCAACCGGCAGCGGCATCGCTACAGAAATTTATACGAACTTATGTATATATACATAGGAACGGCATTGAACGTTTTAATTTGTTTATTAATAAATATGTAACTTGTTCATTTACTCGTTTACTCATTTTACTCGCTTGCCGTTCACTTGTTTTAATATAAAGTCGGCCATAGACCTACGTTCATCTCTCTAAAATAAAATTAGTACATGTTTAAGTGGAAAATTGTTGCAGAAATCCTCATGAACACGAGAAAACAGAAAACTTTCGCGTCAAGCATAATTGTTCCACAAGTGACTTGATTATTTAATTAGTTATTTATAAAAAAAAATTTATTTCCAGGTATTTCAGTCATTAATATCTCGCAAAATAATGTCTTATTTTATGTGATTTCTTTATGTCAATAAATTGATCTCAGTTTGCTCTATTTAAGTGAAAAGCTAAACACTAATTATTTTGAATATTTATATTAAAATATTTTGTTTATTTATAACAATATCCATCTGTCAAAATCGAATTATTCTTAAATATATACAAATAACATACGAATGTATGTCTAATTGTCTTACATGCTTTAACAGTACATAAGATAATTATAAATATTTCTATTTTAATATATTTTAATTTTTGGTTTTAAAAAAAATAATATTTTACTTATGAAGTAGATGAATAGATAAATAGATGATGTTAGTTATGAATTTACTGGTGTAAAGAAATTATATAAAAAAGTCGTCAAGTGCGTGTTTGACACGCATTATTTAGGGCTACTCAGGAATTATGTGTTGTATGTTGTATGAATCATTACATGTTGTATGATTAGTAAGAAACCTGCAAAAAATTTTGATAATTATACCATAGCTACAAGTTAAGGATATTATGGAGGTACTTAAAAATGGTGACAGTCTTATGAAAATTTGTGCGAATAATGGTTTTTCTAAATTTAATCGACTGTGAAAATTTAAATTAGATTCACTACAGCGTTTAAAAGTTATTGCAGGTTTAATTTTTGCTCACTTTTAACATGCAGTCTAATTGAGTTTTCAATAGAAACCGAATATAAACCAGCTTTTAATGCTTAGAAAAAATGGTGATAAGGCTCTTGTTTTTGTTTTAGATGTTAGGAAAAACGCTTATACAACTTTTTTTACCCCCAAATTTACCAAAATAGCCCCTCTAGTAGGTCCGACTCTGGCTTTGTATATATCAGTAGAAAGCTCTCTAAAAATGAAGTGTTGTGTCAATTTAAAATTTTTCTTTATCTGCCGCAGTTTTCAAGTAATCTAGCAAAATTGAAATTTTACCCTAATTTTGAGGGGTAATTTCACTTCTTAAATGGCGACTGTGTCAGATGAAAAAAATCGGGTCCGTTATTTTGGTCGACCCTACGGGTTGTCCCCATTTACTCTTTTCTCGTCTCTTTTGATCCCAATTTTTCATAGAGAAGAAATTATACGATTTTTGTTAATTTTTCAAAAACCACCAATATTTTTAAATTTTTTTGGATACTGCTGATAAAGTGACCATCTTCGCGTAAATTTTTAATATATTAAAGATTAGGTACTCATAAAATAAATACAAAAAAATACGGTGTGAAGTCTGAATGCGTACCTATTCATCCTTGTCTACGGTAGCACATTTTTTATTGACATAAATATTAGAAACGCAGGAAAAGAGACCAGGAATCAACATAGAAGTGGATTATGGTACGATATATTTTCTGAAAAAAGTGCTTAGGACCAAAGTTATAGAGTTCAAAGTGATGCACTTGATGATGACTTTGAAGTTGACCTTGAGGTCAATTTCCAAAGTCATTTGAAAATCATTTAATATTTTTCAAAAGGAGTAGCTTACTTTTCACCCCTAAATGGTTCAAAGTATATTCGAACGAATTTCACATGCAAGATAGAAAATAAGTGATCAAGAAGTAATTTTGAAAAATACTTGCTCAATCGCAATCGGAAAAATAATAGTTAATCATATGTTCAATTGAATTCCTAATATGATAACTATAGAGTAGCAATAAAAATTTTAAAAAATTTTGAAAATTTCTAATATAACATAAAGTTAATGTTTAACTTACAATTAGAGTGATATTAAATCTTTTCTTAACTTTACTTCTAAAATTACTTACAAAAATGTTTTCTTCTAATTTTTTCTATAAATCAACTTTGAAGATAGATTGAGTCAATACATGAAATTACTGCTTATAGGTACAGGATATGGTCAAAGTTCGGCAATGGCTAATCATTTTCAACTGACCTTGAAAATCGATTTCAGGGTCACTATCAAGTGCATCGCTTCAAATTCTACAAATTTGGTACTCAGCCCTTTTTTCAGAAAATATGTCGTTTCAAAAATATCTAGCTATAACTGTTTTCATCTACAGAGGTTGAATGGTGTTTTCTACCCCTAAAAAGCGTATTTAGCCGAAATAAAAAAACACGTTTTTAATATTTTTCGCTGTTTAATAAGTATGTTAAGTTTCATTCAAATTGGCAAGTATTAGTTGGGTAGTGTTATTTGTCAGAATGTTTTGCCGATCTAGTTTTTTCAATATTTCTTTGCTCGTTTTCAGAATTTGTATTTTAATTTCTACGGACAAATAACTCATTCTTTTCTTCGATTTGAGTAACTTTTATTTGCTGATGTTGACCATTAATTGATCGAAACATATCAAATATTTTTCAATGATTTTTTTAGCGAATGTCGAAAATTTTGAAAATTTTTTCACCGTTAGTAAGTTAAAGTATTTGAATTCATTAAGTAATTAAATGATGTCCACAAGAACCTTACGGACTACCATAAGTTATATGAGATCCCTAGGACCCGTTTTTTACTGTTAGGATAAACTTTTTACTAAAATTATTTTAGATGAATAAAGGTTATGTTGTATGATTTCCGCCAGGGTTTACTGTTCCCATTATTGTAAAAAATAAACTAACCGACCGATTTTGAAAATTTTTTCACTGTTAGAGAACTAAATTATTTTAGATGGATACAACTATGCTGCACAAAGTCCGTTCGGGTTCTTGGGTCCCAAAAATATCAAAACTAATTACCCAGCCGATTTTAAAAAATCTTTTACTCTTAGAAAGCTAAACTATTTTAAATAGGTACAGTTCTTAGATGAGATCCGCCAGTCCCCAAAATTTGGAAATTCGCTATGTTATGCAGATGCTGCGACAGGGGTATTTAATCTGACAAACACAAAAATATTGCAGATCCATGGTAACGCGATTTAAAAATGAAATATTATTGATCAAAAAGTGTCAGAGATCACATTGATCCTGAGAAAAATTTCTCACCATACTTGCCCCATGTTCGATAAATCTGTTTCCAGCCTGTATATGTAACCGTGTATGTATTATTATTAAAAATGAGTGTATGTTAACTAATATGTAATTTAAGAGGGTGACTCACCCCCTCTCCAATGTTGCTCAAACTGAATTTTGAAATCGAAAATTTCATTTCTACGTTATTTCAAATGTCTTAAACTATTTTCCATGAAGAAGAACTTCTTAAACTACACAAGTAGTACGACTATTCGACACAGTCACTCCCTAGTTAATTACCCCTAGACTTAATATTAGGACATTGAGCAAAAATAGGTCAATTAGATTTTCTGACGTAGATTTCAAATCTGTAAACAGAATTTTTATATTGTTTAATTTTATCCCCTTTTTGCAAAATTAACCCCTAAATTTTAACCCCCAGCCACCCCTCTTGACACAATTTGAACGAATTGCATACCAATAAATAGCTCTTTAAAAAAGAGCAATACTGCCAATTTAAACTTTTGCTCTATCTCTTACTGTTTTCGAGATATTTAAAAAATTAAATTTTTACCCCAATTTTTGGAGGGCGATTTCACCCCTTCAAGCCGTTTTTCCGCCGATAAAAAAAAATACGTGTCGCTTATTTTTTAGTGTTCCACAACATATCTAAGTTTCATCAAAATCGATAGGTCCGGCCTCGGGCCCTTTACTTGTAAGAAATACGTATGAGCAAATGACAGTTCCAATTCCTTTTGGCCGTTCATATTTGCGAAATTATTTATTTCCGGCAAACATCGAAATTACAGTTGACGTGCTCTACAATTTACTCGTACCTGGCGACTGTATCCGAACGTGTGTACTGTGTACAATCTAAAGCAGCAAACACTCTCGGAAACCGCGTAATGTTATAAAAATTTTCTTTAACTTGCGCCTTTTCGACGTCAGTTGTTGGAAATTTAATGAATTCTTCACGCAACAAAGCAATTTTGTGTGACACTAATTTCACTACTTTGCTAGTAGTAGCTTTGAAAACTCCTCCTTAAAAAAAAACATTATTTCTGAAGATAATGTACTATTCCTAAAAAAAAGATACATTACTGCTTAGTTGAAATAATTATTATTTAAAAAACAGCATACCAGTTCGTTTTGTGTTGTATTCGTGGGCGAATTTTTTCCAAAATAAAAATTCCTTTCGCATTCGAAATTTTGTGTAAAAATTCAAATCGTCGCAAATATTAAAATGATTTGGATGAAAACATATTGTTTTTTTTTACATAAACGTTAAGTCGTACAAATAGGTTATGTTATAAGAATCTTTTGACAAAGAAAAAATAATTTATTTTAAAAAGATTATAAAGGTACGGACACACGACACGCTTTTGGTGTAGAAGTTTTTTTTTTTACAAAAGGACAGAAAAGTTGATTTAAGATACTACCAACAAGGTAATCCTAAATTGTGAGACGCATCCAAAAGATAATACAGAGATAATATAGCAAAATATAGCACTATAGCAAAAAATGAAATAAATTATTTTCAGTACGAAACTGCCGTCTTGCAGCAACATTTATAAAAATATTAGTTTTCAATTCAAAATAGAATATGGCAATACAAAATACGATTTAGAAATGTTAAATTATAATCTAAATCAGGTTTGTGTGAAATGTCTGACACTATTATATTCGCCATGTGTGACACTACTGTGTAAACAACCTCAAATATTTGCTAGAGAAGTCTAGCAACTCGAGTGTATACAACTGTTCTAGCCTGATCTAGACTGCAAATTTAAGCCGCTGCTACACGATGCTACGAACACCTTCCAACATTCGACGTTGGATGGTTCATAGCATCGTGTAGCCGTTGTTCGAACCTACGAGTGTCCAATGTCGAGCGTCAAACGTTCGCATTTGGTCGTGTCCCGTTCGATGTCGGTATTTTTGCACCGAGTCAAAGGGGTGCTTCGAACGTTTGAAGGTCAATGTTGGTTCGTTGGTTGGTTCGACTCAGCAGCTGCACGCTCGTTCATGTGAAGAGAGACAACATCAGTGTATAACAGGGGTGGCCATAACGTGGCTCGCGAGCCGCTTGCGGCTCGCGCGTTGATCTTGTACGGCTCCTTAATGCATCTCGAAAATTTGCTTTTGATAGGTTTATTTGAAATAAGAAAAAAATTAAAATTTCGCACAAAAAAATCAAACATCGCCCGCTATCAAGCAAACAGCCCGCTAGTAGGTACACAATGGAAAGACGAGTTCCTGCACTTAGTGGCGACATATTGAATAATTTACAAAAAAATATAAAGGAATGTTCTGCAATAAGTCTAGCTTTGGACGAGTCTACCGATATTAAAGATAAACCACAGTTAGCAATATTTGTCACATATGAATCAAAAGACTTTGAAATTGTGGAAGAGCTCTTAGACCTAGTTGCATTGAAGGATACTGTTCGTGGTTGTGACATTAAAGAAGCCCTTGATGATGTTTTGAAAAAAACTCAGTGCCTATCGAGAATATTGTTAGCACTGCTACCGATGGTGCACGGTCAATAACAGGAAACAAACAAGGACTTATTGGCCTTTTAAATGCTGACAAATCATATCCTTCTTTTGTACCTGTACATTGTATCATTCACAGAGAACATCTAGCAGCAAAATATTTCCAGTACCCACAAGTTATGCAAGTAGTTCTTAAAATTGTAAACTGCATTCGTTCAAGTGCTAAAACACACAGACAATTCAAGTACATCATAGAAGAGCTGGATAATGACGACCTTCCTGATGATGTATCTTGGCATTGCTTGGTGAGATGGCTATCAGTCAGCAATGTTCTTGGCAGATTTTTTCAGTTGCTTGAACCCATTAAATAATTTATGCAAGAAAAAGGAAAATCTTTCCCTGAACTTAGTGATCCACAGTGGTTGTTAGATTCAAGCTTTTTTACAGATGTTGTTCAGCATTTGCAGCAGCTGAACATGTCACTACAAGGTAGAGAAAAGCTTATTTCTGATTTAGCACAGCGTGTATTTAGCTTTCATAGCAAATTGAGGCTTTTTCAGAGAGATCTTGAGACCAAAACGTTCGCTCATTTCAAATGTTTAAAGAAAACTTCTGAAAGCCTTATTGACGATGACGTCCAGATTGAAATAAAAGATTATTTATGTAAACTGACCGGTCTTGCTGAAGAATTCAATGACAGATTCACTGATTTGAGAAAACTGAAACCATCTTTTTCCTTCCTAGACAACCCTTTTGCTGTTGATGTTGTAGGTGACGGCTGTTCTCTTTCATCTCCAATAACAAAGGATGTAGCAGCAGTAGAGTTACAAATACTTGAACTGCAAGAAGGCGAAGCATTAAAAGGACTGAAAAAAATTAGCGGTTCCACTGTTGAATTTTGGAAAAACGTTCCAGCAGAGAAATATCCACTAGCGAAAGAATGTTCTAAGAGACTGATTTCAATTTTCTGAAGTACTTACGCCTGTGAGTCTTTGTATTCAACAATGAAGTTTATTAAATCCAAGTATCGATCTGAACTAACTGATGAACACTTAACTGAACTCGTGCGAGCTGCGCTTACCAGTTATGAGCCAGATTTCAAACAGCTCACGGCCGAAATGAACACAAGAAAAAGTACATCTCAAAATTAAATTTTAGGTACCTAGGTATGCATGTACTAACTAAAAAAAAGTATGTTTACATATTACAATTACATTTTTCATTCTTATGTCATAAATATACTTAGTTTCATAAAAATGTAAAACGTGTATTCATTGTGTGAACCATCAACCTCAGAATGGGGTGGCTCACTCCGAATCGGCTTCATGGGATTGCGGCTCCCAAAGGTAAAGGTAGTGGCCACCCCTGGTGTATAACATTAGAGATAACATCAGACAGATAACATCGTCCACTGAGTACCAACACATCATCATTCGTATTGGATCAAACATTCGATTCACCGTGTAGCAGATACATTCGTCGCACCAACTATCGAACTTAACTGCCTCAAACGTTCGATCGAATGTTGGAAGGAACGTTCGTAGCATCGTGTAGAACCCGCTTTACTTGAACGTGTAAACCAACGGGCCAAACTACTATATGATAGTTAGTATTCCGACTGTAGCAGAAAGGTGACGTAAAATCTCCTCCACTTCGCATCACTATGCTGTGTAAGTACAAACTGTTTGTAGTGGTTTAGGCTTGATGTTTGCTTCTGTGTGAGTATTTACACACACAATTACAAAACACGTATTATCGGACAGAGCAACGTGCAGGTCAAGTAACAATGGTCTTACAATACATAACAATCGTAGTGGATTCGATGACCGACACCGACTGACTAAATGCCTTAAGCTGTGACAGACCAACAAATGACTCCAAGCGAACTAAACTTTTTTGATATTAGTTTGCTTCTAGTGTTCTATAGTGTAAACATTGCACACAATAATGCTAATTTAGATGTGTCGCGTTATTTTGATGTCTCGTGTATCCGTAGCTTTATGTACATATGTTGTAGGTACCTATCATGTATTATATACTGTGTGATACAAGGGGACAAACTAGATTGGCTTTGCCTCTGTTCCACTTGTAATGAGTTTGTGACGTAGTCTGTTTGTGTACATACACACTGTTTGCAGTGTATTAGTTTGGTTTTTTGTAGTAGTATGTGTATACACGCATACAATCACATCACACGTATTACCAGAGAGAGCTGTTCAACGTGCTCAACTAACAATGGGTATATTGTTAATATAATGGTGTGTTGACTCGACGACGACTACTGACGGACTAATGCCTTAAGCTGTGACTGGCTTACAAATGACTCCAAGCGAATTTCACTTTTTTTATGTTAGTTGGCTTCTAGTGTTCTATGGTGTGACACTTTCAAAATAGAGTATACTCACTATATATATAGGTAGCATGTGTAAATTACGTATGTATATTTTGAGTAAAATTCAAAACGTCAAATGTCAAAAACTAATATATTTAAATAGCAAAATTAATCGCAATTAAATTGAATTTAAATGAATTTAAAAAATATTGTTAAAGTTTGCATTTTTTTGATAGTAATTTACTGTTAATATGTAGGTAATATTAAAATCATTTAGGTAATTTAATATGTAGGTAATATTAAAATCATTTAAATATCCATAAACGACACAGTAATAATCATGTACCTAATAGTATAGGCGTCAATTATATTTTTTTTATTTATACCTTACTGCTAACAAGAAAGATAAAAAAAAATTAGCAATTAAGAAAAAAATCTAATTAATTTCTAATTCTATACGTTCGATTATTAAACAATTAGCAGTTAGGTCCAAAATTAATGTCTCAAATTTTTTATTTTTGTAATTAAGAAAAATATCCCCTTTACTCCAAAAAGTTGGGGAGCTGAGTTCAGCAAACAGAAATGCAAGTTGGCCACACATTAGAATAGTATTTTTGTGAAACGATAAGGGTTACTCAGAGGTTATGACCTCTGAGTAGCCCTAAAAAAGTATTAACTATTTGATAAAATTTTAATGACTTTTCATAAGAAATAATTAAATAATTGAGTTTCCAGTGAAGCAATTACTGATCTCAGTGGTGCCATTTGGAAGCAATTTAGCCCTACGACAAACAAAAAGGTTTTTCAACTCTAGTTTTTTTCAAGTTTTTGTGTTGTATGTCTATAAATGTGAATGAATCTTACGATAAAAGAATGCCCGTTTGTGGCTGACTATTCAGTTCATAGCTCGTAGCAAGTAAATCATATTTTACAAGTATTACTATGACGCGTTGTTGCACGTAAACACATCAGTATTGTACATAATAAACACGTATCGGATTTCTTTCGGATCAGACAGTTTCGTCTTTAGCATATAATCAGGTATACATATTGCACTCAATGTGACTAAAAGTTTAAAATATTTTCATAAAAACAACGTACACAAGTTACATACACACACATACATATGTGTACCAAATTATTATTGATACGTATTTTATGTAAACATCCTAATTTTTCTTTTATTTATTACCTGCACAGTTGAAAAATGCCACTGTAATTTTAATTGACTATCAAAAGTATTTTTGTTTATATTATGTATGTGATTTATGTGACATGTCATTTAAATTAAATAAATTCATCTTTTTTATTGTTTTCAATTTTGAGAGATAGAAGTATAGTTGCTTGTTAAAAATTTGTTTTTCAGTAATAAAAAATCTTAGTAAATACGTACGTCTTAGCTATTATAGTGGACCGTCTAAATATTCAACAACTTTTCAATATATTTTACAAAAATATTTTCCGATTTTTTGAATTGTCTTACTTTCATCAAATAAAAAATCCTGTTAGTATTCTAAATGGTGAAAAATGTAATTTTTGACCAATTATATTCATTCAAATGTGCATAATTTAATGTAATTTAGTTGCAAAATTTTATTGAAATAAGTACGGTCCTGACCTGTCCGAAGAAACCCGGTACCTAATAATAAATACTTGTACCTAATTTTACCTGCTATATACGGTGTGAGTTTTTCGAGAGTTGCCATTTTTATTACAGCCAAACCGTTGATTTAATCGAAAAATTGTTCAAATAAGAGTTGTAGATATCGACGGGGGCAACCGATTGCTATAGTCAGGAGCTTTATAGCTCTTATGGTTTTCGAGCTATGATACAAACTTATAGATTTTTAAATGGGAATTTATATTAATTTTTCGATAAAACTGATCTAATGCATTAATTAACATTCCATTACATCCAAAAAAAGAACCTTTTCTGGTATCATTTCTATCATAAAAATTTGGTTGTAATAGAAATGGCAACTCTCAAAAAACTCACATGGTATATTGTGCAAATGTAAAAATAGGATGGCCACCTTTTGAAAAATCTGGGAAACCGGGAAAACCCAGGAATAAATCAAGAAAAGGACTGGGAATTTTTTAATCCATAAAATTTAAATAATTTTTCGATGAAATTCCTATGTTAAGTACAGCAAATTTTCCATTAGGTTCCACAACCATCGTATTCCATTTTCTTAGAGTATAGGGACTCGTAGTAAGTACTCTGAATAAAACAATCTCAAAATTTGGGCCTAGTTAGTGTGTTATTGATAGCTACGATATTGATAGCAGTTTGATTTATCAAAAAAATTTCTTGTTTTGATATTATCGTCAAAGTTGATATCAAAATAAATTCAGAACACCTCTAAATTTACTTTTCCCAATAATTTTATTATTTTAGAAAAATTATTGGAAGTTGAAAAAAAAATTAGCGTACGACTTGTCAAACAAGCTAAATAAAATATCTAAATATTTGAGTTTCTTTAGGATTTTAAATGTCATTGACAGCCTCGCCGCTAGTGATTCGGTTAAACTTCCGGTTTTGTCGAAAATATACAAAAAATTTAAATTTTGATATATTTTTCATTTTATTTTGACGGAAACAAAAAAAATATTTTATTTGACCTAAAGAAATATTTTTTTGATTCAAGAAAATTTTTAATATTTGAAAAAAAATCGTTTTTAGAGTGCAAAATATTTTTTTTGAATTTACATAAGAATCCCACGCTTTGACTGAATATAAAATCCAACGGGTAAAAGTATGGATGGGCTTTAATAGGTGTAACTGGTTAAAATGGGCCATTTACCAGAAACTGGTTTAGAAACTTGGAAAAACTCATTTATTTTGTCGTTTAACTTACTTAACTAAATTTCCTTCGTTATTTCAGAAAGCACTTCTAAACAATCTAAAATATAAAATAATATTTATCTACTACGCATATTTCATTTTTGTATTAACCAAACTTTTAAAACACTCAGTAAAATGCTTAAAAAAAAAAAAAAAGATATTAGTATCATAAAATTTTTATTTTAATTAATTTTTAATAACGTACCTACATTACATACATTTTTTTTTTTCAAAAATTGGATGACATATATTTATTCAAATATTTATTAATTTTTAAAAAAGATGGAGCATGTAGGTATATGAATTTTTTTTAATTATGAAATATTAAAATAAAAATTCAATAATAAAAATTTCAAAAATGTTTAAGCATTTCCGTTTCAAATAAAATGATATTTCGAAATTCGAAAAATTATTTAAAACTATTTTGAATATTTAAATTTTTCCATTAAATATTAATATTTTTATTTCATTACAAGTGAATTAATTCAGTTGTTGTAATTTGAACATTCGTGAGAATTTTTAAAACATTCGACCATAAATACATTAATTTTTACAATGTATTAAACTTTAAAATAAAACCAATAAAGATTTCGTAACGAAGTCTTAAAACATAAGCGATAAAATTTGTGTTTTTTAATAGACAACCAAAAAAAAAAAAAAAAAAAACCCTCAAAATATATCTGTAAACCTTCGGTGGACAGACAATTTTAGTTAACAACGACATAAAACCGAACGGACGTATAACCCAATTTCCGAACAATAATCGATTAAATTAAAGTTAAAATTTATAGGTTTGCAATGTGGACCCATATTACTCATACCTTCCAACAGATATAACGAGTATATATATAACACTCATATATACATATGTATACCGCATGTTTCGTGAAAGAGATCATACTCAAATAGGCAGAGCTATGGTCTAACTTCAGGGTCGTTTCTGAACTTGAGAAAAGGAATATGAGTAGGTAAACAATAATATATTTTTTGCAATTCCAGGACCCTAGTGAGTAAAAAGTGTCACTTTTAGTCCCAAGGGACTAAAACTATTCTTGCTTCTGTTTTAAACGCCAGTCGGCGAGCAGAATTTATAGAGCACCACTAATAAGCAAACAAAATTTAAATTAAATTTTTCTCCAATTTTCACTTTTAAATGTGAAGTTTACAATTGGTACCATTCAACTTCTTAATAAAAATTTATTTGAAAGTCTCATTTCCAGACTGATTTATAGTTGTCAGTAAATTACGTATACAAAAGTAGGGAAGGGAGAGCAGTTGCCTAGTGTGATGAAGTGCAGAGGCGACGCAGTCGCCTAACTCATCTTGCACATTTTTAATTTTAGTCTAGCGCCGCCTCTGATGATGTATGATGTTTAAGCTTTGTTCCTTTTCCAAAATGATGAACGGTTCAAATAATGATGAATTTGTCAAATACGCATGATCGAATTGAATTATTACTTGAACTGATAATTCTGAATTTTTAAAAAGGAACTCAATAAATTCTAAAATATTCTATGGAGGGCATAGAAGTTTGACACTACCATCATAGAGAAAAGCAACAAAAATCTTGATGAGAAACAGGGTCATAGATATATGTAATATATATTCAAATAGCATCAGTGTCAGTTAGCGTCAATTATTTACAATTTATAATCAACAAAAATATTTTATTATTTAAATTTGAATAACTTTACACTCGTATGACAACGTTACCACGCTAACGACGCTAACCGTAGATATCGTAAATGTGGTAGATATCGTAGACATTATTCTTCATTAACTTTTTTTTGATAATTTTTTCAAAACTGTACACAAACTGAAATTCTAGTTCAAATTCTTGACAAAAAGCCCGGACTGATTGAACTGTTTTGAACTCAGTTTTTTAAATGGAACGCATTATTTTCAAATTTTCCAACTGCGCATGATTTTTACTGATTTGAACTAAAAATTCGTGAAAAAGAAACAAAGCTTTAGGCAAGAGATCTGTATACACGTGATATCAGAGGCGGCGCAACGGATGGCCCAAGTGAACGACCGTCCATAGCCTCGCGCCTTTGGGGCTCTCGCATATGTAAGAAAGCTGACAGAATTTAATTAAGGGTGTTCGTGGCTACTAAGTTTTTTTTATTTTTATTTTTATTTTTTGGCTTGTCGCTTAATTTTTAAGGGAGAAATTTAAAAACAAAAAAATAAAGAGCACTTTCCATTTTAGTTTTGCAACGCCTCTGTGTGACATGACAAAACGTTTGGAATACCTGCATCAGTTTTATTATTTCAACATTAGTTTGTATTTTAACACCATGACACTATTTGAAAATAGCGCATGCTATATATTCTGCTATTTCACATACGGACATGTTATAACCTAACGATAAGCTATCGGTGGGTGAACAATAGAAGTACTGATGACACAATATGAATCGTTTCGGTCGTATGTAGCGAGACTAGCTAGCAGCTACTAGCCAGCCGTAGTATGCGGTGGACTGACCATTTGGTTGATGGTGGAGCATCCAACCAAGCCCAAGCACTCTCTACAAAAGCTGCAATGAATTTAAAATCAAACAATGACCATTTGTGGTCTCTATGTATCTCTGGATGGTTGTATATGGTATGTATTAATAGATTGAGATTTGAAGATATATGGGAAACAATGTTATTACTCCTAACTAATTTACCGGGATATTGTTTTACTAATTACAGGCGTAAAAATTTCAATATGTAAATAAATTGCTTTGTCAATTTACAAAAGCTGTATTTTATCCTGAATATTAGTAGTAACTAATTTTGGAAATGAGGAAACTGCACTAAAAAAAAATTGGCTGTATACAAATGTTGATAAAATTTTGCACTTTTTGGTAAAAGTTTCGACGAGAAACTTTGTTGAAATCAGACAGTATTCCCCAATGTCTTTCCATATTCTTCTTCGACAATCTTCGTCTTGGACAAAATATATATCAAGTATCAACAGTTAATAGACGTTCGAAAACAACAGTTAATGAAACTAGCCGCACTCTTTAACTATGCTGACTTTTGCAAGCTGTACAAATAATTGATTCCAAAAAATCTTGATGTATCAATATTAAGGGACAGTTTCACAGTTTTATTTGCATTATGTTTATATTTCTGTAAAACTTCTGTTTACTTTCATTTGCAAGCAGTAATTAAAAAAATTAGGTTTGGTTTTGGAGTCTTACCTTGGTGTTGGAAGACCAAAACCACGGCCAATACCATGGATTATAATTATGGTTGCTAGCCAGTATTGAGATTCAAAAGAACAAGACTTGTAAAATATTGTAACTTCAGTATGATTTATTCATGGATTTTAAAAATTACTTAAAAATTTTTGTCAAAATACTACTTAAAAATTAGTCTTGTTTTTTAAGTGTTTTGTTCCATATCAAGACAGAAATAAACATTGTATATGCCAGCAAAACTAAGATCAAAATTATTAAGATCTTGGAATTGATCTTACATTTGCCCTTCAGACCCTTCACTGTTTGGAAAGGAAAACCAATTCGTATAAATATTTTATATTCATACGTACCTGAACGATAGCTATTTTATACAGGCTGTAAAACAAATAACTCTCGTTCTGTACATATATAATATATATACATATAGATATATATACACACATACATATATATATATATATATATATATATATATATATATATATATACAGGGTGTAAGGGAAATAACTCTTATCCTTTTGAGGGGTGACGCGACTGTTAATTCCGAAAAAATTCCTCCGGTTTTAGTGTCTACAGGGTGCTATGAGTCACCCCACAAAAGGACGAGAGTTATTTTTTTATAATTATTGTAATTTTTTGAAAAAAGTGTCTTCAAAAAAGCGCGGAAATCGATACATACGATTGCGGCCGCAGTTTTCATCCGAAAAAATAAAATCAAATAGATTATCAATCTGTAGGTAAGCCGCTATGTACCTATGGGAGCTTTTTTTATGGAAAAATAGGAAAATTTCCCCCAAGCTCCCATAGGTTTTTAAACTTTTTTTTCGGATGAAAACTGCAGCCGCAAGCGTGTGTACCGATTTCCGCCCTTTTTTAAAGATACTTTTTTCAAAAAATTATAATAATTATAAAAAATAAATAAAAATGAATAAAAAAAATATTTTTGTATTGTTATTAATCGTAAAAAAAAATTCAACCCCATTCCCCTATTCTATCCATCCGAAAAAAAATCGCGAAAGTTTGTCTATTTTTCGACAAATCACACTGTGATGGTACCTTAAAGGAATATGGCAACATTAAATTAGAACCATGCAGGAAAACTACAGAAAAGCCTTTACGCACATAGCCGGTCACACGGGATTCGAACCCTTGACCTACCAGTCAAAAGTATCAGTACATAAACAGGCTTTGCAACTCGACTTACTGGCAATAAAAATTTGAGAGACTTTGAGCTGATGAAGGTAGCCCAGGGGTCATTTTTTGTAAGGGTGTATATTTTCATCAGTTTCAACACTTCTTTTTGATTTCAAGTCCAGAGAAGGTAGCCCAGAGGTCATTTTTTTGTAAAGGTGTATATTTTCATCAGTTTCAGCACGTCTTTTTGATTCCAAATCCAGCCGCTTCGATTTAATCTGGTCTCTTTTTTTGGATTATCAGGTTTATAATTAACAAATTTTTTATCTGCTCGTAGGTATGACCATTTTGATCACTTCTTGATTGATTTCATGATTTCACAAAAGTTCCACCGCTGAATTTCAAATTTTACAAAAAAGAACTTTTACAAGCTTTTTTCATCATTTTTACAAGGTCAAGTGATAATAAAAAAATAAAGTTGAGCTGGTTGACAAAAAAACAGAAAATCAAACAAAAGAAGGGAATACACTGAATCTGTTTGATGTTTCACTACTGTTCCGTGTATCCTTTTATTTACGTCCATATCTATTCTTCAGTGTATATTTATACCAAAACATGTGACGCTTGTGACGCTCTAGTAGCAGTGACACATTTATTGGTATGTGTGAGATCCCATTCATTTAATTTACTGAACTGACAATATAATTTTGTCATATACGGATCAAAGGAAATACCAAAATGAATTACATTGGATTTTGTAATGGATTTGCTAATTATTTTATACAGAGATCTCTGAATGGGATCAAGTTACACCGACCATATACATATAGCCTACTAGATCCTTATTTATGAAATAATTGATTTTCTCAACTGTAATAGGTTTCCTCGACTGTGTCGACTAATAAATTTATTATATTACAAGTGATCGGACCGCAGTTGTAAGAAGATTTTGTGTCAAATAAAGGGAACAAAATTATCCATACCCTTTTTGATTTATTTAGATACAAACTTGAAGGGACAGTAGAAAACCGTTAGCTTAAGGGGTTATGTATAGCTGTGATAATCGGAAAAGTTTATTATTATTTTATTACATATGCTTTAAGTACATTATCTCAAGAATATTCTCACCAAATTTCGTAATATTCGGAACAGCAGATATGAAATTGTAATTGTGTAATTGTATTATTCGAAATGTATGGTCTTGAAAATTTAGAGCCGTTGTGTATAGAACTTTCGAACGTTTAACCTCGAGCATGAAAGAAACAAACTTGTAACTATAAACAAAATTATATCTCAGGATCTGATTTTTTTTTAAAGTACCTTTGCGGTGGACAAAATTACTGACAAGCTATCAATCCGATCAGCACCAAATTTATTAATAGGCTGAATGCGGGAGATATGTCACACATTTTGAAAACACTTGATAATGCTTAAACTATGCATTTAATTGATTTGAAATTTGGTACACAATGAATGTAAACATCGTTCTTTAAAATTATGTATAAATAATTTTAAATTTTGAGTCATAAAGGATTCATAATTAACATTTTTGTAGAGCCTGCAAAGCGGCGTCTCTCCCACACCTATGGGAGAGATGCCGCATAGTTCATATTAAAAATTTTGCATTTTACACACATAGTCCATTAACCAGTCAACTTTCTTTTGTTTCTGAGTACTTTTCAAAACATTCAATACACAGGCAATCATTATTATTTTCGTTATCTTCACTAATATGAGAGCTCTTCCTGATCCATTAATGGATGTTTTATATGCACGTGGCATAACTATTTACAATCCAAAAAACAAAAAATGTATAATTAAGGTATAAGTCTATGTTTTTAACACGTAATATGATGCGGTATCTATACCAACTTTAAAAGCGGCATCTCTCCTTTTTGTTGGGATAGATGCCGCATGTTCCTATAGCAAGCATAGTGCGGAATTCTAACCTAAAATTTTATACAGTACTTTTAAAATATACCTAAATTTATAACAAAACTCATTTTCATTAAAACAATGAAATATACCTTCTTAAGTTCTAATGAATTAAATGCTTGATAAAATATTATGTTAAAAAACTTACTTTTCAATAATAAAAACTTGGATAATTACTAAACTGATGGACGGATCATAAATCTTATTATATACAGCTTAAATAAGTAACTTATTTTAAACATATAATCCATTAATAGCGCTATCTATCAAACAGCGGACGAACTACGGCTACTGCAGCATCTCTCCCGACGCGGTATCTCTCCCGCACTTACCCTACTACTTATTTATTATGGAAATAGCTAGTCGCTGGTCGAAGGATTCCAGTTTTTTAAAAAGATTTGTTTGGAGTAAAACAACCGAAAAATGTAACACCTTGAAAATATGTAAGTATAAGCTTTTTGTTAAAATCGTCGCCTTTTTTAAAAAAAATTAAATTTCGGCGGCTAAAAAATGAAATATACTAACGAAATGTTTTCAAGATTCTGATTTCGGGTGAATCGTTCTCGAGTTACTCGTATCATGTCCACCGCGTATGATGCCCAAAAAAAGGCGGTCATGGAATACAGCTATAGTTCCGATATGTTCAAAAATTTTTCTATGAAAAAATTTTAACAGGCATACCAAAAAATTTATTAAGGTACCATCACAGTGTGATCGGACGAAAAATAGTCAATTTTCGCGATTTTTTTTCGGATGGATAGGATGAGGGAATGGGGATGAATTTTTTTTACGATTAATACCACTATTTAACAATATAAAAATATCTTTTTTATTCATTTTTATTTATTTTTTATAATTACTCCCATAGGTACATAGCGGTTTACCTACAGATTGATAACCTATATTATTTTTTTTTTTTCGGATAAAAACTGCGGCCGCAATCGTGGCAACCAATACCCGCCCTTTTTAAAGACATTTTTTTCAAAAAATTATAATAATTTTAAAAAATAAATAAAATGAATAAAAGAAATATTTTTGTATTGTTAAATATGGTATTAATCGTAAATAAAAATTCATCCTCATTCGCCCATCCTCTTCATCCTAAAAAAAAACGCGAAAATTGACTATTTTTCGGCCGGTCACACTGTGATGGTACCTTAATCGATGCCGTTAACAGTTTTTTATGTCACCGAAGAATGACATACTAATCTCGTTGTGTGATTATAGTGTGGGAAAAATTAATAATAATAATAATATATAATATAATATAATAATTATAGAGTTGTACATGCATATATTGAATAAACGCAAGAGGGCTGTATTCTCACTGTATTATAGAGTTTTACATGCATATACTGAATAAACGCAAGAGGACTGTATTTTCACTGTACTTAAAAAACGAATCAAAAAAAATAATTAACACTTTCACTGAGGTGACATTACTTAGTGCGTGTCAAAAACACGCACTTGACGAATCTTTAATAAATATTTTTTATTTTGCTGTTGAAAAAGAAAAAGTCGAGAAAATGTCATCATTTTGCCCATTAGAACTGTTGATATATAACCCCTTAAATCTGAATTAAAGTGAAAATTTTACTCAAAACTATTCCCAGTATTCCAATATTACAATAGTAGCGATACAAGTGATACGGCGACCCAATGAGCACATCATTATAATCAATCCACCGCATTTACATACGTAATCGTATAAATTCGTATTTATTCGCAAATATACGTAACTAAAGTACAATATAAGCATGTAAAATGGGCATAATGTAATCGATTGGTGATAATATCACCACCGATTATTCAGAACCTTTTATTCACAGGCAAAAAAAATTTATTTGTTTGCCCTTTATTTTGTCGTACGCCACCAAGATAGACGGACGGACAGATAGCCACACGGACTTGCATCATGTATAGCAGTTGTATTGTTTGTCGCGCGAAATTCGATATCATCAAATCACCAGGCCACCACGTTCAATTTTGTCGTGTTTTCTAGTAGTCGATGCGCTCTGAATGTTTGGATGTGATCGAACTTGGTGCTGGATCACCAACCAATACCGCACACCACGATGATGACGGTTTTGTATGCGGTTTTGGTAAATTTGTTGTTTTATGTTAAATACTATAATATATGTTATGCGACTATGTTGTATAATATGAATCTATGTATGTGAAAGCATATAAAAAATATATATCAAGAAAAATATTGTAAAAGATATCATTTTATACCATGCGTTTTCGAAATGTCTGAATATAGGGAAATAAAGTGTGTTTAATCAATATGGTACGAAGAGGTTTTCAGTAATATTATTAAGGGGGACCACTAGTGTGATAGCCTGAAAAAAATGCGATTTTTGGGAATTGTTTTAAAGAAAACTGTTTTATGGAATGTTTTAATATTTTAAGAATATATTCGCTGATATATAGTCTACTCATGATAAAATTTTTGAACCAAAATATTAAAAATTCAGTGAGTTATTCGCGATTTCTCAAAGCTCCAAAAAAAGTTCCCCCACTGCTGCAGTGATAGCGATCTTCACAGTGCCTGAAATCAAAAAAACCAAAAAGACTATAAAACTAGAATGTATTACCCGTGCCATGAACCTCAATCGAAAAAAAAGTTGAAATTTAACAAAATGGCGGAATTTTTTGATTTGATTGAAAATGATGAAAATTTGATGATTTTTGGCCTGCAAAAATTACCTTTTTCATTCGATCGGGAAACTGGAGGTTCATGGCACGAAGAAACATATATAAGAGAAGTTGGAACAAGAATCAAATCGATCGGATGATCTGTCTTCGAGTTAATAACTGCAGCAAATTTGAAAAATGTGGTTTTTCTTTACTTTACCTTTTGGTTTTAATCACTGAGATTTTTTACTAAAATTATTCAGGATGTACTCACTATAACGGTCATAGTAAAACTAGATGAGTCGTTTAAATGTGCCAGGGTCTAGCTTCTCCACAACATGTGACTAGCAGTCATGTCCAGAAACTTCCGAACTATCAACCTTCATATATTTCTCAATACCTCAAAGTTAACAATGAAAATCCAAATCCGCTCTTCAGATAGCTGTAACTCAAAAACTATTTGAGATATACACTTGAAATTTTAGTATGTTATTTTGAAAGGTATAGACTATCGAAACATCCAAAAAAAATTTCCATTTTTTTTTTTCAAAATGTCACACTAGTGGTCCCCTTAAATAGTATAAACATTATAAATTCACGATCAAAAAGTTTCGACGAATTTAAATACCACTTTTCATTCAAATTCAACCACTACTTAACGTTGTAGAACACTAAAAAATAAGCGACACGTAGGTATTTGTTTTTTGTTTTTTTTTATTTGTATTTTTTAGCGAATTTTCAGAATGAAAATTCAGCTATTACAGCAGCTCTTATGGTAAGACCTAAGCCCGGGACTATGGCAGAAATTTGTTTTGGAGCCTCTAGAACTCGAAAATCTACTTCACTAAAATTTATATATATATAGATATATATATATGTATTTATGTGTGTACGCGATAGCTGTCGAACGAAGCATTTAATTGTTACGAAATTTGGTAAAATCGTTAATTGTTCAAAACGCTTGGATAAGTTCGTTAGCCAGACACATCCGATGCCACAGACCGGATATTTTGGGCTTTAAAGTCTTTTTTTTGTGTTTTTGATCAGAATTTAAAACTTTTTCAAAAATTTTATTACATTATCAAAAATTTCGTAAGAAGTTATATCAGAGAGCTTTTTATACTTTTTTTCTATATAACGTGGTTCTTAAGAAAAATCAAAAATAATCTCTTTTTAAAAGTCTCTTTTTATTTGTTATTTCACTCTACCTCGTTTGATTTTTCTATTTAATATATATTGTGTTTATAAATGTGTCTAAGGGTGTTTCGTCACTAGTTATTTCTATTACCTAAATATATGTCAGATTTCTTTAATTAAACATTATGAATAATGTCTTAATAAATTTATAAAGTTATATTATAAATGTTAATCAATTAAACTGTACTATTTATTTGATTAAATAAACTTTTGACATATTTTTTTTTGTGGTGTTGTATGGCCCTTAGCTATTTGTAAACGAAGTACAAATTTTGATAATGTTAGTTTTTTGTTTTGTTTTTTTATAACAATCTGTCAAATGGAATCATTTTTAAATATATGCATATAATATGCATGCATGTATATAACCTAATTATAAATATTTTTGTTTTAACACATATTTATTATTTTGAAAATTTTCTTATTTAATTTTAAATAAGATGAACTAAATTAGAAAAAACTAATTGATGGTAAGGAAATTTTATAAAAAAAAATATACATTTGACAAGATTTTGATGACATATAATTGGTATACTTTGGAATTAAAAACAAAGTACATGGGTACAATATAGTGTTTTTAACAGAAAATAAAGTTTTTGGAGCAACTAAACAGTGCCGGAACAACTAAATTAGCCATGTAGCAGGAGCCAGCAGTTACGAGCCTCGCGCTTGTGTCCAAAAAAACAATACAAATTCACACAACATGAGTTATTTAACAAAAAAAAAAATAAAAATAGAAAAAAACGAATTTTGGCTCAACTTACATTTGAATGCTAAATCAAATCTACATAAGTGACATTTTTGACAAAAAAACACCAATAAAATTATGTATCATTTAATTAAAAATAAATTTTAATCTTTCTTAAAATATTTTACATTGTTACACATATAATTTAATTTCCATTAATAATTGTTAATGAATTTTAACCTCTTTACACACGACAGTTAGCTATTCAAACATTTTTACATTTGTAATTAAGTGTTAATTCGTTGTTGAAAACATTCATCACAAAAGATTGGAAATTTCTTTAGGTACTGGCAAGTAGATTGTTTGTCTACAATTTAATTGAAATACTCATAAAACAATCTAAAAAATAAAAAAATACATTAATTAATTATTAAATTTTTTGAAATATTTAACATCTTACCTGAATGGGGTTATAAGTTCCAAAATATGTTACAACCTTTCAAAATGTTGAACAATAATCCTATTTCAAATTTTAAATTTGTAATTCAATATCGACTAGATAAAATGTTTACAAATGAAAATGATTTCTACACACTAACTAAAAAAGTAATAGCCCATTTTCTGAACAAAGGAATAGACATTAAAGTATCCATCGTATCCATTAAAGAGATTAAATATCAATTGTGTAGACAACCCAGCAGAGGGCAACAAGTTACAAACAACAAAGCAAATTCCTCAAAGCGGCAAATTTAAATAATAAATAAATAATTATAATTTTTTGTTTAGTCTATTTAAGAAAATAATTAGTCAATTAAATAAGTGTTAATTTATAATTTATTGAAGTAATAATTTTGATTACTAAAATCTAAATCCTTTTAACAATGATTTATTATTAAATAATCAATATATAGATATATAATACAATTAGAAAAAATGTTATAAAATTTTGTGAAAAGCACACAGCCAAGGTTACTTAACGGATTTCGACTAGTGAAGTGTCTATGAATAGAGCATCATATCAGGGGTGGCACAAGAGAGCCTGAATTTTCAAATTTGGTTTCATTATTAGTTGTTATCGTTAGTTACGGAGCCACAAATTTTAATTTTTTTCCAAAGCAATTACACGTAAAGTAAAATAAATTGTTTATTCATTTCTCTTATAGAAATGGATAAACAGATCTCAGGTAACTGTACTATTATTATTTAAATTAAAATAAGATGATTTTGTTAGTATAAGTGAGGGCAAAATTATCACCCAGGACCTTGGGACCCCAAAAAAACTTCTTCATACTAAACAGCTGGGCGGATCTCAAGAAGATGTTGCAAAAATTAGATATGCTACTGAAATACGAATATTATTTGCTTTTATAGTATTAATTATTTAAGTAACTGTTTTTATACAGAATTTCAGAATAGCGAATTAAAAAGTGAAGTAAGGTTAAGATTGTTCTGCAGAACCTTCTAATAGGGATCACATTAAATAGCTGAATGGTGCGGACAATTAAATCGATCCCCAAGTTACCCTTGAAACACTATTGGAATTCCAGAAAAAGATGAAAGTAGCATTAAAATTGTTATTCTCCAAGAAGGGTCTAAAACTGAAGAATATCTAAAACTATTATTACGGATATCAGAGCAAAGGTCTCAAACTAAAGCTACAAAATACAAAAATGTATTCCATTGCACGAAATTATATAAATCAAAATTAAAACAAAAATAAAACAAAACAGACACCTGAGTGAAGCCGCAGGACGGAAAGCAGAAAAAAATTATAAATTTTTCTGTTACTTAAGTAAAAATTCATTTAACTATTAAATTATTATTTTAAGCGACTTTCCATTTTGGAACTTAATTTATGACGGAGAATGTCATGGAAAGATCCGAGTTCGGGACTATACGGCAGAAATTTGTTTAAAAACATATATATATATATATATATATATATATATATATATATATATATATATATATATATATATATATATATATACATATATATATATATATATATATATATATATATATATATATATATATATATATATATATATATGTTATATAATCTGTTGACGCAATCCATTCATGTATCATATGAAAATATGGAATAAAGTTTATTATTATTTATATATATATATATATATATATATATATATATATATATATATATATATATATATATATATATATATATATATATATATATATATATGTATGTACAGGGTCTAAAACAAATAACTCTCGTCCTTTTGTGGAGGGCGACTCCTAGCAAACTGTAGACACTAAAACCGCAGAAATTTTTTCGAAATTAACAGTCGCGTCACCCCTCAAACGGATAAGAGTCATTTCCTTTACACCCTGTATATAGTATATGCACACATAAATATATACATATATATATATATATATATATATATATATATATATATATATATATATATATATATATATATATATATGTAGGTGTGTATATATATTATATACAGGGTGTAAAGGAAATAATTCTTATTTCCTATATCGAGGGGTGACGCGACTGTTAATTCCGAAAAAAATCCTGCGGTTTTAGTGTCTACAGGGTGCAGAGTCACCCACAAAAGGACAAGAGTTATTTGTTTATATATATATATATATATATATATATATATATATATATATATATATATATATATTTGTGTGTGTGTCTGCGCGATAACTCTCGAATGAAGCATTCAATCCTTACGAAATTTTGTTAGAAGTTCAAAAGTCTCAAAAGCTGGGACGAGTTCGTTAGCTGATATGTTTAGAAGCCATTTTTCATCATTTTTAGTGATTTTTTGGTTAAACTTATTTAAATGCATATGTGCTATACTATATGTGATCTGCCAGGGTCCTGGGGACTCAAAAGTAAAAAATTAACTACTCAACCGATTTCGAAAATCTTATCACTGTTATAGAGTTAAACTATTTTAGATGGATACAAGTTGTTATATGAGATCCGTCAGTGTCCTATCTTTGAAAATTCGCTATGTTATGCAGGTGCTGCGACAGGGGTATTTTTTATCTAGGATAAAACAGTTTGAACGGGTGAAATCCCCCTTCAAAAATTGGAGTAATAATTTATTTTTTCAAATATGTATCTCGAAAACGGCAAGAGATAGAGTAAAAGTTTAAATAGGTGGTATTACTCTTTTTTAAAGGGCCATCTACCGATATGTAGTTTGTTCAAATTACACCAACATAGGTGATTAGGGGCTAAAATTTGGGGGTTAATTTTCAAAAAGAGGGTCAAAGGAAAAAATATGTTAAAATTTTGTTCACAGATTTCAAATCTACGTAAAAATATCAACCTGTTTTTATTCTACTTCCTAATATTAAGTCTAGGTGTAGTGAATTAGGGGTGACTGTGTCGACATAATCTTACTGTTTGAATAATCCAAGAACTTCTTCGTCATGGAAGATAGTTTAAAATAATTAGAGTAATGTTTTAATTTTTAGAGTAATGAGTGAAATTCGTTTGAGCAGCATTCAGAAGGGATGCGTCGACAACTCTAAATAATTTTTTTTAAAGAATACGTTTAACTGTTTAATAAGAAATGTATAGTGCGTATTTAATATTGATTTAATTCATAGATTTGGTAATTTGTTAATAAAAGTTAAAATTATTTGGGAATTCGTGTTTCGATACGAAATGCTTGCTATTATCGAGATCGTCTGTTAATTGAATTTAAAAATTAAAAATTTTTGGCATTCAAAGGATTTGGTCTGATGGAGAAATATAGCAATTGATAAACTGACAACCAGATCATTTAAATTTTTGAAGTTTATTCAGTGTCGAGTTTAACAGTGGTGCTCAAAAATCCTTTTTTTAGTCAGCGGATTTGCCTGCAATAAAAATGATCGTGAGACCAGCTTCACTCTACTCTGTTTAAGTATTATGTTCAGTAGGCACAGGAGCACATGTTACTATTTCTTATGAATTTATGCTATAGTATTATATTAAATATATTTTAACCAAAATAAAAAAAAGCTTTATTTGCAAGTGTAGCAAAGAAAGCTAAAAACGTGCTAAGATATTCAGATTAGAGACCGTATAAAATATTTTTTAACTAGCTTTTTGTCTTGTGATTTATTTTTACTGAATATCATTTGAATTTATTGATCATTTTTGCTGCGCAATAAATTTTCTCACATGTCTCCACGACCACCACAAAAAAATGTCCAGAATCATGTTCAGCTAATTTGTTGAATTTTTTTTGTAACAAAAAAAACTTGATTTAAAAATCACTGTGTATAAAAAAGAAAAAAACGTAAATATATAAAAAAATACATTTTTAGATGTTCTATAAATGTTTTTTTTTATTTATTATTTTGACGGGGGATTTGGAAATAAATATTTTTTTAATGGAATTACTTATTTCCATATATAATTACTAATGTGTATTGGGACAGTGGGGGCTCATTTTGCAAAATACCTAATTAATTAAAATTTTATTTGAATGCAAATATTTTTTATTATCCTAATATTATTTATCATTACGCTGTTGGATGTATTTCGGGAGGGTATTACATATATTGCATATATTAGTGTACAGTGCTGGACAAATTATAAGAGTACCTAATTATGTCAAAAAATTCAAATTAATTCAACTACCATCAGAGGTCGAAGAATATAATCATACTTAGACAAGAACAGATTGTTTCCATTAAAACTCTCCTTTATAGTCTTTTCTACATTTTTCCAAAGTTTTAAATGGCAATAACTCCGGATATGTCAAAATTTTGCTCCTTTTAATACCCCATATATGGAAATCAACACACGTATATAAATACTTACGAAAGATCCGGATAAAAAGCCCAGATTTTGATTTTCTGGGTTCCTTAGACTCTAAAACTGAAATTCTCTTATTTTTCCTTAATATAATCTGAACACTCAAGAGCGGATACTGGAGCAGGTCTAGGAAAGGGATGGGATCAAAAAAGAAATTTTTTTAATTAGTCAGGATTACAAAAATTTCCCATTTTTTAAAAAATTCTAAGATAAATGATAAAATGCTGAAATTGGAAGCGACTTATATATTTCGAAGACATTCTTGTCAATTTTAACAAAATTAGACAAATAGGACAAAAAAAAATCTTCTGTCAAATTAGTCACTCTTATAAAAGGAATTAGGCCAGTTTCATTGCAAAAATGATAAGCTCACGCTCAGATTACTTTAATGTGGTCTTAATAAAGCTTGACTTGAGAGAAAAACTAATTTTTAACATGATGACGTCATGAAATTTACTAAGATTTTTCAGTGCCTTAATAAAGACCGACAATAAAATGAACGAATGATGAAACTGAAAGCGAATTACTTGTTGTCGAAGTCGTGCGAACTTAGTACATTCTTTAAAAATTTTACTCCCTTCTAATTAAAAGGGGGTAAAATTAAGAGCTGGATCCGCACCTGTGAACACTTTCAAAATTAAACAATCCCTGCAAGAGTTGTCAATTTCTGACACAATTGACGAAAATTTTGACCAACCTTGTGTAACAACAATACTGGGGAATATAATTTAAAAAAATATACATTATATACAGGGTGTTAGTGAATAAGTGCGAAAAATTTTAATGGGTGATTGCTGAGGTTTTTTTATGTAAAAAAGTTTATATAAACCCAGGTCCGAAAACGCTTAGTTTCCAAGATACAGAGTGTCCCGTTTCTTGTTTCTAAAAATTATTTTTCTATATTAAAACAAATTATGTGGTCATACTGTAGAAATGAAGCGTCTTCACCTTTTTGTTGGTAAGACTTTTTCATAAAATATTCTCAGCAGTTAATACGAGAACCTAAACCGGTTTTGTAGTAAGAACAGTAATTGAAAATTGTTTTTTATCTTGAAAACGGACACATGAACGACAAAATACTAACAGGTCATTTTTGTCAACAATTTATAAAACATTTAAAAAAACATTTTCAAATTTGAAAAAATCATTAGCGTCCCTTTTTTGTCATCAAAAATATATCATCATATGGCCGTACAGACGCCACTGGTTTGAATGAAAAAATATTCTGTTTACTTCAGAATATGGGTATTTATCCTGTCGTAGCGTATTCCAAATTTTATGTGAATATCTTTACATAAAAAAACCTCAACAATCACCCATTAAAATATTTCGCACTTATTCACTAACACCCTGTATATCCAAATACATTGACAATAAGTACGAATCCACAAAATTGAGTTGGTTATTAGTATTCTGTTTGTTTTTTAATCACAAATGATGACAAATTTTAATTCTTTTTTTTTTTTTGGTTACAAATTGGGGATTTTTTTTAGTAACAAATGAACTTTCAGTTTGACGACTACGCTACAATGGGATTGTGTTAATGAATGTTGATCTGATAATACACTATACCATATGCAGACCCATATACGGTCATATTTTATCATCAGACATTGAACATATCAATTTTAATCTCAACATAAGTAAATTATAATCTCATCTATATTGACGCAAACACATACACATATATCATTATTTTGATGTTGACAGACTATTTTGAATTTCATCGAATAGATATAATGAAAACGATTTCGGATAGGCGTTGTTTGTAATAGGCAAGGAATACAGAATGGTGTAGGGGAGAGGTGTGTCAGTAGTAACAGAGGGCCAATTGTTACTTCAAAATTTGCGAGACATCTATCAATCCTATTGAAGAGTATTACATATCATAAAGTGGCTTCTAAAGTTATGCTTTACTGACAAAACTTTCAGTTAATATCATCCGGCGGTTTTCTCTCAGCAATATCAAATGTGTTTATATAAGCTAATCGTAAATTTTGAGTGCGTTAACAATTTTTTGATTTTTGAAGTAAATACCCCATCAATTGGAAGAAAAGTGATTTTGTTGGAAACACAATCAATCAAATAATATTATCAGATAGGTAGCTTAGCTTTTTTAATCCTAATTAATATTTTATGAATTTTTTTATAAAATTAAACAGCGGTGGAACAATGGTAACAAATTCAGTAGTGTCGATTGTAACATGTACAACTGACAAAAAATTTTAGTTGAACAAAATTAAACTTTATATTTTAGGTATGAATCGGAATAATAAAGGAGAAACAAAAATCTTCCATTAATGGGATTAAAGAAAATGCTTATAATATGCAAAACGGAAAACTAGGATAGAAACTATATTTAATGATGTATATATGAATTCCGTTAAAAGAGTAATAGAAAGAGAAAAAATTCAGAGCTGTTGCCTGAGACTGTGCTATTTGTCACCTTCTTTACTCAATATGTAAGGAAGAATTTTTAAAACTGGATTAATTATAATAACTAACGTGTAAATTCAACTAAATAATGAGTGTTACAATTGAACCTAAGCCCTGTAACAATTGATCCTCTGTTGGTGACGATTGTAACATTACACTTTGGTCCACATAAATACAGTTATCTTAATTATAAGTCAACATAGAGTATTTTTGTGCAGCTCATTCAAAACTTGAAAAATGCCCGTATCTTGTACCAAAAATTTAATTCTCTGTGACTAATAAATACAAAGTTACTAGCCTGTATATTTTTTTTGTTACTATTGACACACCTCTCCCCTACCTATTAAATGGAATATTAGTGTTTAGCTTAGATTTTCACAATAAAAAATTCACGTCTATTTATTAGAAGTCATGATGAAAATAAAAATAAAAATATTTGCTGTAGTGTCCTTAAAAGTTATTGACGAAAATTAATTGGAATGTTTTGGATTCACGTTTTAAAAGTTAATGACAGGAGTTATTGAATCGGAGCCAGCGATTAAGAAATCGTATTAAATTAAATCTCACTCAATTTAAAACATGTAAAAACTGTTACTACATATTAGCCCCTAAATTGACTTCCAGAATAATAAACAACCTCTTTCAAATTAGCATATACCTATGTATATTATATTTGCAAAACTGGCTACAAATAATTAATGCTATTACTTGAAATAAGTATAAAACAAGTCATTGACAAAACTAATTTTTTTTTTACTCTTTTTTTAAAGAACACATTCATTGTAAATATATCCATTAATTTTACCAGCGGAGTGGCCGAGCGTGCTTGTGCGCCTAGCGCCTGCCGACTGGTAGATTGAGGGTTCAAATCCCGTGGCCGGCTATGCTCGTGAATGTTTTCTGCAGTTTCCCTTCACAACTCCAGATGAATATCGGCATAGTTCCTTAAGAAAACGGCTGCAGACGTACACCTTCCAAATCCTAGCCCCCAGCCCCACTTTCCTTGTCCTCCACCCACATCATAAAATGTATCATGTAACGTAAAATAATATAATGTATAAATAAAAGGCATACAAATAATGATGTGGGTGGCGTCTGTTATAGATAGAAAAATCTTAAAAACGGACCTTAAACACATTATTATTATATCCATTAATTTTTGTTGGGAATTATTGAAAGGTGTGTATTAACCAATATTCAATGGGCTTGCAGTTGTCTAACGAATAATATATTTATCAAGTTTTAATTTCATATATGTTGTGTAGTAAAGTGTAAACAAACAAAACAATTTATATTTTATTTTGATCATTTCCATAGATATACATATACGAACATTTAGTTAAATTAGAGATAAAATAAAAATTATACTTTTTTTTGCTCCTGTTGAAGAACACACTCATTACATATCCATTAATTGTTGAGGAAATTAGGTATTATTCAAAGGTGTGGAGGAATAATCATGATCATTACTCAATACCTTTCGATCAATGAAATCACCGTATTAACCCTTATTCAATGGGTTTGCGATTGTTTTGTGAATAATATTATATCTATGAGTTTTAATTTCATATAGGTTGCGTAGCCACGTGTAAGTCAACAAAACATTTTGAATTTTATTTTGATCGTATCCATAGATACATATACTAACATTTAAAAAAAATTAGAGATAAATTAAAATTTTTATTCTTTTAATTTAAAATTTATATGTAATTTCATTTAAATTAAAAAGGAAAAATGTCGTAGAAAAAGTATAGTATTCTACTCGTTTACAATGACTGTTACTCACTCAGATGCATTATGACACTCGTCTCGTAAACTCGGCTCGTGTCGCAATTTCATCTTCGTGAGTAATAGTTATCATTACCATCTCGTTGAATAATATACTATTAATTTAAAGTTTGTATTCAATATTATTTAAATCGAAAAAGGAAAAAGTCGTAGAAAAAGTGTGGTATTCTATTCGCGTGTAAATGGCTATTACTCATTCTGATGAATTATGTACAACATTCGTCTCGTACACGGAGAGAAAATTCCTATAAAAATTACTGTGCTCAGCACTACAATCGACGTGTAAAAGGCGAACATATTCAATTCTGTAAGGTAAAAATATAAAGATTATAATTAATCATAAAAAATTTAAAGGATGGAATGTTCTTTTCGTAATATTATCTCCGTAAAATTTGTAAAACAGCACAGTAAAAAGTTCCATTACCGACAAAAAAATAATTTTTAATTGTTTTTATTAAAAAAATTACCATGCTAAGTAACATGCTAATAATAGAAAGAAAAAAAAACAGAAAGAAGGTTGGTTGTGTTGGGAACGCTGTAATGAAATGTGCCTCAATCAGCGAGTTACATGCGAACCATAGGTGTGGACTGTAGAAGAAACTTTGTCAGACAGTTCGCACCAAGCACCTTTATTTATCAGACTGTGTTACAAGCAGCTAGCACAACTAGTAGTCAGTTTCTTTTACACTCTCTTAGGATGATGTCATCGTTTAATTCATCTTTTTGTTACTTACCTATCTTTAGTATATGTATTAGAATATATTGTTGACATTTTTGTATACATGTTTTTACAGGTACAGTGCAACCAACATAAGGTCGCGGTCAGATGCGCAAATGAAAGAGTACGACAACAAGAATTAAACTATAATATATATGCATAAGAGTGTGATAAAAGTTGTGTTAGTAGCACCACATTAAATTTTACCATGCTAGCACATATTTTTTATTTTGGTCGTCGATCGCGCACGGATTATAGGGGAGAATGGTAATTTTTCTGAAATTTTCTCTACAAAAATTATAGGATTTTTCTTTCCGTGTACCGTATTAAAATACCGTCTTGGACTGTATTAAAAACTCCGCCCGAATGCTCCCCGAATACCTTTCAAAAGAAGACCAATCTGAAGAAACCCAGATGGATGACGCAGCCCCAGAGTGATCACACTCCAGCTACAGTTTTAAATGACCGCACAATTCGAACTGGAGATCAGTCGAACCCGACCATTGAAACACGTTCATATATACCCTTTGATGAGAATCAGAATTAACAATGTTTTTAGTTAATGTAGGTATACGTACAATCATATCATTCGACGGATGAGAGAAGTTAAATGATAATTTATTTGTAGGATAATAAATCATAGTATATAGCTCTCGTAAATGAAGTCTCATTGTGTAGTGATATTTTTCAATCAAATTATAAAGTGTACGTGGCGTGATTTTGTTTGCGTTGAGGATAATTAAATCTGTAATTAAAAATATGTTATCTCTGGCAGTAATTACATTTTTAAAATTATATCACACTGCGACTTTGTCTAAAATATAACCACTTATACCGCCAAATTCATCAAAAGTTTCGAATTCACGCTCTATGCAACGAATCGAGAACTATAAGAAAATAGTGCGTTAAATAATGATACGTATATAAGTACTTATGTATGAATATACCATTTGAGTTTTTTGAGAGTTGCCATTTCTATTACAACCAAATTTTTATGATAGAAATGGTACTAAAAAAGGTTCTTTTCTTGGATGTAATGGAAATGTAACCAAGAAAAACACTATCGATTGAAGTAACCTCAAGTACATATGCAAATTTTTACCACCTAACTGATAAATTAAAGAAAAATTAAAAAATTAAACTTGGATAAAAACATTTTTTTTGCTCATTTATGTTGTTAATTAATGTATTAGATCAGTTTTATCGAAGAATTAATATACCTATAGTCCCATTTAAAAATCTGTAAGTTTGTATCATAGCTCGAAAACCATAAGAGCTATAAAGCTCCTAACTATAGCAATCGGTTGCCTCCGTCGATATCTACAACTCTTATTTGAACAATTTTTCAATTAAATCAAGGGTAACAATATTGTAAGCATATAATATATATCTATCATTATTTAATGCACTATTTTCTCATAAGGTTTTTGTTCGGTGCTTAGAGCCTGGGTCTGAATTGTTTTGATGAACTCTATGGAATATGCAATGTCCAATACTGCCGCAGATATTTCTATGCAACGTTAATCTCCTAAAACATATTAAAATTAAAAACACTGCGCCTTAAAGCCGTTACAGCTAAGCACGTCCTTCACAGAAAACTCTTCTCCTCACTGGCAGTATACGTCAGTGATGATTCGATTGATAAACTCCAAACTTTTTTGATCTACAGACAATCGCAAATGTCATATTTGTAGGTGAAGTTAGCCAAGAATGTTTCTTTAAAGTAGTTGTCAGCCCCGATAGATGGCAATTTTTGAGACCTCGTCACCCTATTGGGTATATCAAGTCAGTCCAGTGGATTTTGGCTACAATTCGTCAGCAGATTCACACTTAGACTCGTCAGACGTTACGTGAGTTTCTCGTAATCACAAGCATATTGAGCGTTAGTTTTGAGTCCAGGCTTAGCGTTGCCAGTGTCATTCTCTTTGATATTATGTCTTGTATGCATTCGTGTTCGATTTTTATAATTCTAGTTGTATCTTGTTGCTGTCATACAGAGTGAATTTTAAACATATTCAAGAAATCTTCAAACTTTTTCAAATTTATATCGTCCTATCTTTTTTTTTAGCTTTTGAGATTACTCCTAAAATCAATCGGATAATTAATATTTGGAGATACGACGGAGTCGAAAATCGTGAGTCCATATTACATATGTGCAGTCTCCGACGTTAGACCGCCACGAATGTTGCAGAGACACTGGCACAAACTTCTGTCCTTCCTCATTTAGACTGCTCTTTTCGAGATATTGAAATTGGAAAGTACTTCGACAGAAATTGTCGCTCATATGGATGCGATTGCCTGGGCACTACACTCGGTATCGATTTTAAGAACGTTTTCAGGCCAGAAGTGAAAAGAGAAAAAATTTCTCATGCATTTATGAAAAGTTAGAATTCAGCACTTTTAGATTTTTTTAAAATTAAAACTTTTTTAGAGTTAAAGTTTATGTTTGCAAATCACCATATTATTTTTTTGATAAATTAAAAACACTTGATGATTTTGACCTATATCGCAAGTACTGTGTCTAATTTTTATTGACAGTAATTTGTGGTAAAAGATTCCCTGTTAACGCTAATACGATTAAAAGTTTACAATAAAGTTTACTGTACCTATTTACAGTAGGTACCTGGTAGAGTACAATCTTGGTAATTTAATAAAGTATTAAATATCGACAAAATTAAATTAATGATAGCATTTTGTAAACCAAGGAAGCATAATTGAATTTTATTGTTAACAAGTTTCTGTTTGTTTAACAAAAACTTTTTCACTGTAATTTTTAAAATACTCTCATAAATTCTACACACCTTTATGTTGAATTATTTTATTTGTCTTATTTCTTTTATTTATGGTCGATTTTTTGGAGTCGTTGATATATTTTGTGGATTAACAGTTTGCCAGGAGTATACGTATATGATTTTTTTTTACAATTTTTATATTTTATGCAATTTGTGACAATGGAAGCTGTTTCCGGATCCTGTGTTACAGTAAATTTTAAAACTTCGAACATATTTTTAATATGTTTTAATCCATAAAAGCGAGTATAATGGATTTTCTTTTAAAATATAGACATACTTGCTGCGACTTGGGATTTCACTGGAGTAAACATATCTGAATTGTGGGTCAAAAAGTTTTAAATTAGATATCCCAAAATTCTGTAGAAAATTAATCATTTACAATGCTTCGTTCCTTTCGCTAAACGTCTGTAAGGTAGGCATCTTCATATTTTAATAGCACGTCTGATTTCCACACCTTGAAATGCCGGTACTGATAGGAATACTTTACGAAACTTGTTTAAACACCACGGTCCTGAGGGAAAACTTGAACATCACATCTATTTTCTCCTAGAATCTCAATAATTTTTAACTTGTCAATTCCCAAGCCGGGATCTATCGACAAAATTTCCTTACTTTGTGCTAGTTTTTATCTTTAGGTACTCAACATATAAAAAATAAATAATTTAAAAAAAGTTTTTTAGTGTTACCCTTTAGTTCTTTTTTTTTTTAAATGGAGTGTCATATGTAGGTGACACTGAGCGTTATTTGTAGTATGAACTGAGTAAAATGATATGAAATTACCGGCAAAAAATCACTTTCATTATATGCTTGATTCTTAAATAATAATTTGTTATAACAGTAATAATAGTACCTACTCTTTAAACATTTTTATAACAGCGAAAATGCCACAAGATACACTCACGCGCAATAAAATAGCAAATCGTATAAAAAAACATAATTAATTTGACCGTTAAGATAACTTCAGTGTTGCCAAATTAAAACCATGAATACTACTAAGTACTAGCATTTTATTCGTAACACATTTATTTTTAAAATTTGTTATATTGTCTGTAAAAGAAATTCACAAATCACTGTGACCTAGAGGTGACCCTAGGAATTGACGAGTGAAGAAAAATCCAGTCAAGACTCGAGCTGGTTAATTTTGGCTCTATTTGGTAGGAGGATAGCTCAGACCCCACGTAAATTCTATACAAAATAAGTTTTTTATAGTACTCCGTTCTGCTCGCCCAACGAGTCTAAAATACTCTCATTCATATTTCAATAGTACCTATATCTAAAATACTCTCATTCATATTTCAATAGTACCTATATATAACTTTCACAACTTGAGGCCTTGTGGTAGATGCTCATTTTTAAATTAAAAATCACAAAGTGACTGAAAAAATTATCCGGATCGGCCGGGAATCGAACCCAGGATCTCCTGGTAATAAGCCAGGCGTGCTAACCACTACACCAACGATCCTATATGCTCGACAGGCGTCCGAGCCGGACACCCATTCAAGCACCTATGTGTATTAGTACTCTCTCTGATTCGAGAAACAGTTACAATTTTAATTTCAAATATTATCGAGTGCTTGTGAGACATTACTACGTATGACAAACTTTTGTTTGCATTTCAACACACGATTGTTTGCTTTAGAAACACTTTAATTTCGTACCTTTTTGAGTCTTGGATGGCAGTTGTAACCTAACATTCAGTTTTCTTTTTTGGATCGAAACTACGAAATTTAATTTTTCAATCTTTTTCCCCTAAATAATCTCTTGAAAATATATTTTCGAAAGAAAGAAACACAAAATCAGTTTTTGTAACTAAATTTAAAAAAATATATTTATTAAATAAAATTATCAATATAAGAAAGTGTTGAGCCAAATAATTTTAATTATAATTAATGGAACGGTTCTAGTAATTGGACGAGATTTAGCATCAACGAACATCACCACAATGTGATTCATTTTACGCACGTAGAGCGCAACCACGGAGAAAACGTTTCAGAATTCATCTCGTCAAAAGAAAATTAATTTTTATTATTAATTTTTTGTGCTATATTAATTTCCACCAAGCCTGGCCTCTTGTTTTCATTCTTTTTGTGTTACACTTGTATATTAAAACAAATAAAACTAAGTTAGACAATGTAATAATTCATTTTTTCTTCATGAGTTTTCTTTTCTTCATTTTTTTTTTTTTTGTTCGTTTGATAATTTTCTTCAGAAACCAACGGGGTTTTTTTCTAGAATTGTATGACATTTCTTTATATACAAGATGTTGGTCAAAACTTCGACCAAAATTACATATGTAGTTAAGAGTTTCTAAAAATATTTTACCAGTGAAGTTATTGGTACTTGAATTGATAGATCGGAGTTTGATTCACGCGTAATTTCAGACGAGTATCGACAGTTCCTATAAAAACCCTAACTTTAGATCCATAGCGTCTTATCACTTCTCTTTTCTTCCAGCGATATCTAATTAAGTGTTAAGTCTGTTATAGGCAAAGAGTTGAATAGTTACAAAGTCGCTCGCCTAACAATCTTAAGTATACAAAAAACGTAAACTGAGACAAGTAAAAGTGTATCTGAAAACATTTTTTGTGAGTCGCTTTTCCCTTTACTTGGCATATCGCTTTTCCAGACTTTCCTATAAGTTAGAAAAATTGTGGAGTTAGAAAACGTAATTTTTATTCTTGCTTTAAATTCTTTTAGAAACGGTGGAGACTAAAATTTCTGTTTTTTCTGCATATTGATTACAGATTGTAATAATCTCTAATGTCTGCGACAAGTTTTTAAATATTGATTGAAACACCCAAGAAGTATTTCCGGGTAAAATTATTCGTGAACCTTCTGTATATTTTCTTTTCTCCTTTGTATTTCTATTTTTCTTTTTTTCCTCCTCTTTAAGATTATTTTTCTAATTTATAATAAAACATGTGCCACAAATTTGACGATGGTAAAATGCACTGACTGACTAGGATCTGATCCCGGAACGTTTTAACCTTGCCTATATCTACTACTGCCATTGTCTGTCTGCTTACATTGTTGTCCGTCTGTTCTGTTTATATTCACTACATACAATTCTTCATATGTACGTGTTGAAGGAATTACTTCAGTCTTCTTTATTTTTTGCGTTTCGTCATCTTTCTTTGTCATCTAATTCATCATTTTTTGTTTTGCACATATGTATATAGCTAAATATGTACGTATGCTTGAAATGTGTAATATGTATGGGAACTGTGTGACGAAGAGGGATGGATTTAATAAATAAACAGTCGAAATACATTTTGGTGATGAATAGAATACATTACGACGCGAGTGAGAATAAGAGTGAATGTTCCATAACGATGATTACATTGAATGAGAGATTGGGAAAATTTGATGGAGTGTCAGAAATTGATGTTAGCCCAATAGTGACGCAAATAATTAGCTAATTTTTAAATAGTGATGTCTTAAATTCGATTTTTCGCGAAACTAACAAGGAGATGCATCCAGAGTGAAATTTTGGATTTTGATGAAACTTTGCTGGTGTGTAGAATAGGCAAAAATAAGGGACCCGTATTTTTTTTTATCGGCCATCTTCCATGTTTAGGGGGTGAAACCAGTCCCTAAATTTGCGGGTTCAAATCGTATTTCTTAAGATATCTCGAAAACTATAAGAAATAGATAAAATCTTTAAGTTGACGAACTGTTACTATTTGAAGGACCTATTCACCTGTATAGGTTAAGCCAGGGCTGGGTTTATAAGAGGAGCTGGAGGGGTGAAAGTGTGGGTAAATTTTCTTGTACAGTTTGAATGGTTCAATGTATCAAATTTTTGGGATCGTTAATAGAGAGAGCACTAAAAATTAGGGGATACGTGTTTTTGCTTTTTTTCGAAATATGTGTGGTATCCAAGCCATATAAGGAAGAAAATAAATAAGGTAGATCACATTGCATTATTATTGATTGCAAATACCTTCTATATTTTTTTATTTTTATGTTGATTTTCATGATGGAAATGTAAATTTTTACTTTCCGATAATGATTCATATATTTTTCGGTACTAATTTAATTGGTAATTTAGCCATGTGTAAATTTGCTTACTCATATTCAATATTTTTTGTACCTATTTCTGCGAAAGTTAAAGTTCTCTGGTGTGCTTGCGTTAATGAATGCTCCACAAGAAACAATAATCTCTTTCGCTTACTTTTCAGGTACTTTTTAATAAATTTTGCGATTTGGGAAATATGGCTGACACCTATAAAACATACAAACAGAATAAGAAAAATAGTTTGAATGTTGAGAAAGAAATAAACCGCGTTTATTTGGTTAAAAATGAATCCGTAAGAAAATAAAGGCAGTTGTTGAACGGAAGATTATTGCTTCTTGTTGAACATTCATTAACACTTGCAGACCAGAGAACTTTGGTAGAAATAGGTATAAAAAAAATCAAATTTTAGTAGCCAAGTATATAAATGTCTAAATTACTAATTAAGTAGGTAAGTACTAAAAAATACATGAATCATTATCGGAAAGTAAAAATTTACATTTTCATGATGAAAATAAACATTAAGATAAAAAAATATAGAAGGTATTTGCAATCAACAATAATCCAATATAATCTACCCTATTTTTTTCTTCCTTATATGGCTTGGATACCACATATTTCGAGAAAACGCAAATACACCTATCCAACTTTTAGCGCTCTTTCTATTTATGATGCCAAAAATTTGATACCATTTAGGCTGTACAAGAAAATTTACCCCCATTTTCACCCCTCCAACCCCTCTTATGAACCCGTCCCTGGTTTAACCTATACAGGTGAATAAGTCTTTCAAAAAGTAACATTTCGTCAATTTAAAGTTTTCCTATATCTCTTATAGTTTTCGAGATATTTTAAGAAATACGATTTGAACCCTTAACTTTAGGGACTGGTTTCACCCCATAAACGTTGAAGATAGCCGATAAAAAGAAATACGGGTCCTTTATTTTTGCCTATTCCTCACACCAGCGAAGTTTCATCAAAATTCCGAATTTCAGTCTGGGTGCATCTCCTGCTAAGAGGCCTCTCAGAGACAATATTCTTCTCAAGCTAATAAGGATTTCCTATCGTGGATGCGAGAAAAATAAGGTAAATGAATTTGCGTGGTATTTCCACGGTAGTAATGAATGTTATGGAAGTATCCCCCTGCGATTTTATTTATTCCACTCGTTTATTGTAGTAGGTACTTAACAAGGTAATAAGCATGTTACAATTACACTTGCACAATTGCATATTTAGGGGGTAAAACACTCTTCCAGAAATTGTAAAAACATATTTTGTTGTTTTCTCATACTAATCCTAAGGGGTATTTCACCCTTTATAAATAATGTAACCTCAATGAAAAAAATTCTACACTAATGTAACCCTAGTCTAAATCCTTTGACCCTTTTTCATCAAAATCGCTTAAGGGCTAGTATGAAAAAAGCCTAAAATATTTTTTTTCAACAATTTTTAGAAGGGATGTTTTATCCCTTAAATATGTAGTTTGGCACGTATAATTGTAATACGTTTGTTACCTTGTTAAGTACCGTAAAACCGTCTAGACCCGGACAGGGGGTCTAGACCCGGACACTTTGCACTAATCTTGTGTGTCTATAAAAATGTGTGTCTAACTTAGACATGTAATTTCCGTTATAATTGTCATATTGCTTTAATTTTAATGTGTCCAGAATTTTATCGCGCATCATTTAATGATGTTTGAAGTTATATTCGATGTCTATATAAAAAAATACATGCTATATACATATATCCGTTTAGACCCGGACACATCAGCTTATTACACTATGGCCGCGATTTGCACTGGCTGTAACTTCCACTATCCATACGTTATATTCCCGCCAGAATTACACGGTTTATGCCTCCTTCTGGTGTCATATCGCATGTTTACTTCATAGAGAGGCATACTATGTATTGACCCCTCTCCCTTCCCACAAAATGTTTTGAAGCCTTTGACAGGTTCAAAGACATCAGACGATATAAAACACTGTCCCAACCCCGACGGGAGAGGTTAGGTTACATGTTATTACATTATTTAAGTAAGTGTCCGGGTCAAGACGGATTTGGGGTATAGACCCGGACACTTACTAATTATTTTTTATTTTTTTATTTTTACTTATAAGGAAACAAATGGGTCAGGGATATAACAAATAATATACGCTCTTTCTAATGGTAATACTTTTACTGGTGATATCTATGAAGGAAACATGTATAAACATAAAATTATACCAAAAAATGTAAAAAAGTGCCCGGGTCTGGACGGTTTTACGGTACTATAATATGTGTTAAAATGAACGAAATCACAGGAGAACACTTCTGTAACATTCCTCGTAAGTTTTCCATATCAAAAATTAAAGTTAGTATCACAGACCAATGAACACTATTATATTATACTACTAGGCAAAGCGAAAAGCCAGTGTGCCTTTTATGCATTCTTCTTGAAGCACTTAACAGGGTGAGATGGGTGAGTTTTAAGGAATATAATATAATGTCAGTTTTTGAGCAAATGTGATTATACGCCACAAATCCAATTTTACGTAGTAGTTGGTGTAAATTTAAGGGGAAGTACGTAAAATCGGAAGATTAGGGGCGTCAGTAAACTTTTGTTTCTGGGGTTGGTAAATATTATTTATCTGAATTTATTTAAAACAAAATTATCTTAAGAGACAATTTACACCTAAAATTCGGTTGTGTAGACAAAGGTGATCGAACGTTATACTAATGAATATGAGCGACGACTTTTAGAAAACTGTCGAAAAATCAACTTCACTATCGCATTCATCAGCGTAAAAGACGCCAAATAGCGAAAACTGACAAAAATTCTAGAATATTCTACTCGTGAACTAGCAAAGATACCAAAAACCAAACTTCACTATTGAATTGGGCACTAAAAATTAGATTAAGCAGCGCATTTTGACAAAAATTCTAGAATGTTCTATTCGTAAACTAACAAAGATATGGAAAAATCGATTGCACCATTTAATTAATCATCGAATAAAAGACGGAATAGCACATTTTGATAAATGTTCTAGAATATTCTATTCGTCAAATAGCAAAAATTGTTTGTCAAAATCGGACATTTGGTTTACATTAATTTCGGTTGGACAATGAAATGGTGCAGTAGATTTTCCAATATCTTTGTTAGCTAACAAATAGAATATTCTAAAACATTTCTCAAAATGTGTGATTTGGTCGTACGTATTTTGAAAATAAAGCGAATACCACTTTTTTTCTTTCAAAATTTTGCAGTTTCTTTTCAAAAAAATAAAATTTTATTAGCAATAATATTATATTTTTACAATAATTATTTGAAAACGTTACTACGGATACCATCCATTACTATATTACAGAATACTATTAAGGTCGGAACGTAGTCGTAACTGGTTGCCTCAAATATACATTTATATGATGAGTCTATATAATATATAACATATTCATTGGTCTGTGGTTAGTATCTAGACCTGACGAATGGAAAAGCAGCCAGTGCTTCATTCTTGAAGCCTTCACTTGAAGAGGGGGTTCATAGCTATCGGTGTAGGGTCCGGGAAAACAGTACAAGCTGCTTTTTTGCTCGTCGCTTATTATTTTGAGGAAAATTTTTAAAAGATACGGTTTATTCCCGGGGCCCGCTATTTGTCTCCACGGTCCTGCTCTTATCCTAAGCCACAACTAGTCTTGAAACTGAATGCAGTGGCCATCTTTTATCCGTTTTTGTAAGCTCTGTTCCAATTCGGCATTGATTTTTGATTATTTTTATTTATTTAAAATTTATATTTATGATTCTTCAACAACCCATTTATCTGGTTTGATATTTTTCATCTACTTGTATTACTGACGGACGTACTAACAATAGTCTATCCAATATATTAGTGTTACTTTTCCAACAGTAACAGGTCATCAAGCGAAAAACTTGATGATGTATGTGAACGACAAAGATAGACAGACATAATATAATAAATATAGAGAGAAACATAATGGCACGTTTAGTGAATGATATCTATTATTTCGATGAAATAAACATAAAACATATATACAGTAAAAATTTCGTACTGTAAAAGTCAAAAGAACAAAGCTATTTTCATTTCCACTTTCTTTAATAAAAAAATATTCACACTTTTTGGCAATTAGGGGAAGGTCGCCCAAAGCGGGTACCCCTCTTAAAGCGGGTAAGCGCTTGTATTTGTAATTGCTTGAAATGCGATGGACACCCGCAATGCAAATGCAACATAACATACTAATGTGGTCATGTTATATTTCAAATTATCAGAATATTTATTGCGATAATTTTAGCGTGATAATATAAACGAAGCTTGATCACGCAAATGCAACCCCATAGCAAGCGTGAGAAGATTTTAATCAATTATATTAATTTATCTATGTAATACTTTGCAGTAATGTATTTGTGTAATTTACAATACTTTATTAATAAATTATAAAACACACTGTACAGTTTTTTTGCTTTTAATTTTTATTTTTTTTTTTTTATTTAACGTAAAAGCTCCTATTCCGGAACGCGTTCAATACTCGAACAGTTTTAATATTTTTTTTTTTATAAATAATTTTATTATATAAAATATCAAAACTGTTCGAATGTTGAACGCGTTCCGGTATAGGGGTTTTTACCCAATGCAATTTAATAAGTAGGGGAAGGTCGCCCAAAGCGGGTACCCCTCTTAAAGCGGGTAAGCGCTTGTATATCGTTGTATCGAATGTTTTTGTCAGGTCGTGTGTATACCGAGATTAACCGAATATCAGCCAATGTCAATCAGTTGCACTTGAACGTTTGTGTCGTTTAATGTCCTAGTTAAGCTTCATCAAATTTTTTTGTTGGTTTTTTTAAAAATTTTGACGATAAATATTCTGTGACTAGTCACAAACCTTTTTATTTGTAATCTTTTTGGTATTACCATATTATGTTATCACCATTTGACTTTTAATGTAGAAAAAGGTAGTCATGTATCGGCTTTCATTTTGAAATTATTCTAAGTTAACAAAATTAAGTCTTTTTGGGCAAAGAGGGTATGGGCAAAGCGATTAGACAAAATAGAAGCATCTTAATGGAAAAAACTGTTGGAAGGGGAAAAAAATAAATAATCTTCTTTTTACGACGGAAATGAGGGAAAAAGCTTGAAAAAAATATTTCTGTCTTGTTTGTGGTGATTTTGATGTGGAATCACCTGAAGTAATATATTCCAATATGAAGGTTGTAAAGAAAGTTACAGTTAATTGTTATAAATTTATTATTTTTGTCTTTTTTCAATTTTTTTTACTTAATTATTATTATTGTTAAGTTCTATATGATTAAGAAAGTTTATATTAAAAAATAATAACAGTATTCAAATACATAATGTAGTTACCCGCTTTGCCCAAAGGGGGTTACCCGCTTTAGGATACCTATATGGGCAAAGCGGGTTTTTGCATAGGTTTTGTATTTTCTTTATTAAAAATAAATATCGTATAAACATTTCTTAAGCGAAGTTTCGAATTTTAAAGTTATTCCATCTGATAATATAAATATAAAAAAGATCTGCTTATCGAGCTCAAAAGTCACTTTTTTGGGCGTTTAATCTTAGCTTACCCGCTTTGGGTGACCTTCCCCTATTTTATTCTACTCTACCCATATGTTGAACAATTGGTGCTCAGATTATCGTCCCAACAGTTCAGAAGCTCAGTACTTCCACTTAAGACTACCACACCTACAATTTTCATTGCTCAAAGTTCGTCACATTTTGTGATATTAAACTATGTAGCGATGGAAATATTGTCCCCAATCGGGAATGGGTTAAGAATTGTAACCGAAGAGAACATTTATTTATTCTTCGAAATCGGGTGACAACTTACTTTAGCTCTCCTTGTAATTTTATAACAGACACACACACATTTAACGCTCTGGCCCGATTTTATTTGCTACACTACACAACGTAGACCTACGTCGCTCGAATGGAATGAATTCTTTTGGTCACATTTTTACGTGCCAGTTACATCAATTTAAGTAGCTTTTATTGTTCTTTCCACTACGTCGACAGAATCGTCGTATTCGCGCACCATTCTCTCGCCAATTTTATTTCCCTTCAACTATCTATCCATCTATCTATCCTTGATATTGTCTCTCTTTATTTGCACGTATAGTGTATATATAGACGTTTATATAGTAAGAATAATTTTGCTTTTAAGTTGCACAGTTGAATAGGATAGAACGAGAAGAGGTATATTTAATTTAGATAAATTAATATAATACTGAAAGCCAATAACTAAATGTAAATTTTGTAAACTCTTAACAAAAAATTTAAAAATAAGTTTAATGGCCGGTTGGACCAAAATTAATTTAATCAGAACTTAATGGCCCTTAGTAAATCAGAGATTAACTAATCCCGATTTGTCTGTTGTACCATTTAAAATATACCAATTGTTTACTAATGTACGTTAACGGTCAATTTTGACTAGCGACGGTGTCTGATTTGTTTTTAAAACATGGGATCGTTGCTTTGTTACTTTTCACAACAAAATCGTAGAAAAAACACGAGTCGACTTTCGGCTTTTATACCATCATCAGGTGAAAAACATAACTAAAAATTGTTCTTTTAGGCGAAAACTATTTATAATATAAATTGAAGTAAATAATGTATTGGTGGGGGATGTTAGAGATAAAGGCAGATATAATCACATCAAACAGATGTAAGGGGAACTCCCAAGTTGACCAATTTTTGATAAAACTAAAATTTTTTGTATTATTTGCAAAGGTACCTACAGCGAATTTTATTTTAAACCGGTTAGGTGTAATATCCTTAAAATGACTAGAGTACGTTGGGGAAAGCCAGACACGTGAAACAGCGGTGAACGATAATTACAAGAAATAAAGAATAAAATATACAGGTATCGGTCTGTTAATTTGTCAAGATAGGTGCATGTATTGATTTGCACCAAAGGTTACACCCACCAGGTAAATGTTTGTTAAACTAAAAGAATTGTTAAATGATGTAAAATCAAAATATTGCATAAAGACCATTTAAATATTAATTACCAGGAATCTATAAAATTTTAAAAATGGGTACCTATCAGCTAAACTATTCGAAAACAAAACGTGAGATGCACCGTGTTATAGATTTAATAAAGGCGATTTGTTTAGATCAATTTGGTCATTTAAGATGACGTGGTTTGGGTCTTTGTTCAATTTATTGATTTCCAGGGCTTCCAAAATGTTGAGTTTGCGGCCTTTTTTACAAATATGTGATATTTTGGGTTGTTGATCGGGTTTTACCGAATGACCTGTTTCTAGTAGATGTAAACCAAAGTTGGAAATGTGTTTCTGGGTGGTAATATGTTTTATAGGACATGAAATGAGACACAAGAGAAGTAAATGCTAGTAAGTTGATAATATCACATCGTTAAAAGAATTTAAATTTGGATATTTTGTAAATAAGTAGTGCCCTCTTGATCTATATAATATTAGAAAATGTATAATTTATGTTTACGTAAAACATTTTGAAACTGTAATTTGACGTTTGTGAAGATATTTTTCAATTTAAAAATGGAAAAATGAAACAGATACCAAAATTTTACAGAAAAAGAAAAGATAATTTTAATTGAAATTGTACAAATTGTGCGATACTATGGAACCAAGCATCAAAATATGCACTAAACGCTGATTAAATATTTAATTGCCCAATATTCATCCATTAACTTAACGGACGATTTAATGATCAGTTAACAATAATTACCCTTGGTGCAACAGGTAATCAGAGATTTTAACTACAGTTAAAGTTAATCATGGATTAACATCTTAACGGCCGATTAATAATGTTGGTGTAATCGGTCATCAATCTATACACTATTTCTTAGAGTGCAAGTGGATGAAGATGTAACACAAAATAATTCAAACGAACATGGAATAAAGGAAAAAATTAGTGCAGGTGACTCCCAGTTATCTAAGGCTATGTCGGATAATCGAAACATCGAATAATACGGCGGCTTGATATATTTTGAGATTATAAAGTGTTATTCCTTGTATTAGTAATACATCAAAGTAGTACACACGTAGAGCTATTCGATTTGTGGAAAAAAAACTACAGTCCTTAACGCTCAACTACAACTGGACGCTCGACTTCAACAAGCTATTAACAAATCAGCCTCAAGGACGACTTTAAGGACACCATCAAGTGCATCACTTCGAAATCTACAACTTTGATCATTAGTACTTTTTCAGAAAATGTATCGTTTCAGAAATAATTAGTGTATTTAGCCGAAACAAAAAAACACGTATTCAGTATTTTTCGCTGTCTAATAAGTATGTTAAGTTTCATTCAAATCGGTAAGTATCAGTTGGGTATAGTGGTACTTGTAAGTGCTATTTTAAAGTTACTAACAAGGAAAGGTTTTGGAATGTGAATTCGGAATTTCGATGAAACTTGGTATATGTGTAGTCCAAGCAAAAATAACTTTTTATCTGCCACCGTCGCCATTTAAGGGGTGTAAGCACCCCTCAAAATCAGGGTAAAATTTTAGTTTCAAATAAAACTAAAATATTATCGTTTTATTTTTTAGTTGCTAGGTATATCAGTGTTTATTTGTTGAGTACGTAAATGTCCCCACGGATGATCAACGCGCATATTTCTTCCAATTGGGATGTTATTCATGTCAAACTATCTATATATCCTTTTTTATTATATCATTCCATCATCATGGTTTTGTAGCCTTTATTCGTATTGTTATTTCGACAATAAAAAGAAAATATAAAATAACAAAAAGAAAAGAATAAAAACACTAGTTGAAAATTTAGAAAAATATTAAATCTAATGTCATTTCATGGAAAAATATTGAATTTCAAAACAAAAGAATGATAAAGTTAGAAGATTGAATTTCAAACACTCGTTGATCTTATAAATTTTCAGCGACATGACAATAGAAACGAAAAAAAAAAATGAAATATTAAAAAAAAAAATTAACTTAACTTTTTTAGGAAAGTGCTAAAATTTGGCAAGATATATTACTAACAAGGAGAGGTCACACTGTGTGGGTCACCGATTTGGTCCAGTCTTCGTGTATTTAAAGAGGTTCACTAGTGTAGTACATCCTCAAAGCCCTAAGGTGCAACACTCGCAAATAAGGGAGTATTTTCTCTCGAACGTTTCAGGCTTACAATTTGTACTCAAAATTTAGAATTGTTCATATTTGCTTAAAGAAGAACGCGAAATCTCGTCTGGTGAAAATGCAGTATGCAAACAATCCATTCACTAATCCACCATCGGTTATCAGCATTAATTTTTCAAAAAACTATCAAACACCGATTAAACTTTTCGATTAAAAAGACATTTTTCAAAATGTAAATGATATATGTTTTCCCTTTGATAAGCTAAAAAAAAATTGTGCTTGCTCAAACGTTGCATTTATTTCTTGTAGTAGATACCAGTTAAATTTATGCTTTGTTTTTACGATGATTATCATCCAAAAAGACTGTACATCTGAACAAGAAAATCAATAAAAACTACTATTTTATTCTTGAATGTCCACTGCATTTTATCATTAAAAAAAATCGTAATTCCACAAGTAGAATTCCATAAGTCTATGTTATTTATAATCCGAATTATGGTAGCAAATGAATATTTTTTATGAAAAAAAGGTAGAAAAACAAATACACTGCTCACTTTGCTAAAACAACTTTCATAAGTTCGAACTTTTGGAACTTATACCAGTGGTAAGCCTAAAACTTTCAAGCAAAAATTCTCCCTTATTTCTAAGTGTTGCAACTTAGGGCTTTCAGAATTTACTACACTAGTGAACCTCTTTAAATGTGACACTAGTGACCTCTCTTTGTAAGTTTATTTTTCAACGCTTCCGCCACACGTTTAGATTATACGGGTTTCTGTTAATAAATATTTCTACTCTTAAAATCACTGCAACAATTTTTCTTAAATTTCTTTTTCTTTTTACCTTGTTTTCTTAAAGAAAAACTTTTCAAGCCAACATTGATTATTACATAAAAACTTTTGAAAATATTTAAATTTGTCCCTTATTATATTATAAAAACAAAAAAACAAAACTTTCGACTGTGTTGACTATTTGCTTTAAAATTATTTTACACGTCCAATATAACGTTCCATGTTGGAAACAATATTGCTCCCCGAACAGTAACTTTTATTATAATGTTCTTTGACAAGAATAACTGTAACTCAGTAAGTCATAATTATTATTTATTTTACAGGGTGAAATTTTTGAAAGTTTGCAATTTTATTACAGCAAAACCGTTGATTTAGTTTTAAAACTGTTCAAATAAGAGTTGTAGATGTATTATGGTTCCCGAGCTATGATCAGGCCCGGATCTAAGGGCGGGGGGGCAAACCGAGGCCCCTGCCCCGGGCGTCAGTTTCAGGGGGCGCCAAAATCATAATAGGACGGTTTATATCAAATGGTCAAAAACAAGTTAGTTACTCGACCACTTTAGAAAAAATTAATATTCTTCCAGTTGCTTCTATATTTGAAGTATTAAGAATAATTCTTAAAAAAATTATCTTGAACCGTTTAAGCGTGGTAGCCACTTTTGTTTTTCAAGTTGCGCTGATTTTCATGTTTGCAGCCATTTATGCCAGTGCACATATTTCATAAACTATTCACCCTAAAAGGTTGAAATAAAAACCATTTTAAAGGTAATAAATGTCTCTTTATTTTAAGTGATGTCCATATTAAACCTATTTTCGTCCCTTCCATAAGAAAACTTATCTAAAGTTGGATATCAAAATTTAGCAAAATTCACTTCTTGAACATTTTTTTCCTTATAGAAGGAATGTTTTAAACCTCTTAGTATTTTTTATGAGAATAGCCGTATACGGGTACAACTACCCATTATGAAACAAATACACACTATTTCAACTGTGACACTTGTATCCTTTAATTTTTACAAACTTCCGAAATCAGACTTTTTTCCAAATTTTGGAATTTTGCGTCCCTGTATCTCTGATGAGGCTGGTGATAAAAATTTAAAATTTGCACAACTTGTAGTGCTTTCGGAGTAGATTTATTAAAGTAAAAAATCAACCTTTGACAATTTATGTCAAACGCTGGAGAGGAGGGGCGCCATTTTTAAGTTTCTGCCCCGGTTCTAAAGAATCGTAGATCCGGGGCTGGCTATGATGTAAGCTTAAAATTCTTTTAATGGAAACGCAGAGGCGGCGCAAGCTAGGGAGTGGGGAAGAGAACTTTTGCGAGGCTCCCTTTGATTTTCTCTTTGAAATTTCTTCCTTAAAAATTAAGCGACGACCCAAAAAAAAAAAATACCTTAATCACTTTTGCGAGGCCCTTTCGATTTTTCAGCAAAGCTTCGCTGAAAATCAGGTGATAAGCAAAAAAATAATCAACAATTGACAACAGGCCTAATCATGCGAGGCTATAGGCGGTCGTCTACTTCGTCCATCGTTTGCGTCGCCTCTGTTTAAGTTTAAGAGGTTTTCAAAAATTATTTTATGCTTCAAAACTATCAGTAACACTAAAACTTCCATTGTTTTGCCTTATATTTTCGAGTAAATTCATTTTAAAAATCACACTTTTAAAATTTGTGCTTGAGCTGATTTCAAACAATATAGACATTTATGTTAATTAAAAGCATCTTAGTCCAAAATGGCTGATTTTCAGATCGAGATAATTAGGACAAAAAATTATTGATTATTATGTTTTTCATGAGAAATTAAATTCTTGCATTAGAATTTTCTTTTGAAAAATACATTTCTATTCTGATACTGAATTTTTGATCGGAGTTAGTGAAATCCACTAGTCATTCTGGTGACAGTGACATATTTATTCTTATCATCATATACATTATTATACGTCATTCTTATCGTGATAAACAAAAAGTGATTGTTTTACAAGAATACGATAACGAAGGAAAAAATACTTTAGGAAATTTTTTGCTATTGTCATAGTTTCGTTGTCGAAAACTTTTACTACGGGAGTTTTGATGCCAAGTATGTTCAATGGAAAATTATTTAGTGTTTACTTGTAAATAGTTAATAAAATATTTTCTAAGACATTCTCCGGTTTCAAAAGAAACTTTTCCAAGAAAACGTCTATATACCTATACATAACATGTATTGTTCGTATATGAAAATTTTATTTGAAATATTTTTCATTTAAGTTTCAGTTTTTTGTAAGTATGATAATTTGTTTAATATTGTTTGTAATATTTCGAAGAAAATAAAAATATAAGTGGGGTTTTATTGACATCATTATAATTTGAAATTGTTTATAAAATAGTTGGATACTGTTAATCGTATTAGGCGTTAAAATATGTAATGTACATAATTAAGAATATTATCATATACAGTCAACCCTCGCAACACACGGTACCCTTAGAACACGATTTCGATATTATAACACGGTACTGAAATTGCGACAGCCCTCGTATAACACGATACTCTTAGAACACGGTTTCGATATAACACGACTTAATAAAATTGGACAACCCTATTATAACACGAACTTTTCTATAACACTGTTTCAGTTGATATAAACGGTAATTTCGGAAACATCAAATTTAAACCGACCTTTAATTATAAATAACTTTTTATTAAGTGACTCTTTTATTAAGCAAACAGCAAATTTTTTTTTGTATACATTCATTTTCTATTAATGCATTTTTACCATCGAATCGGAAGTTTGTTAATTCCGTCACCAAAAAAGAAGAAGGACGTGTACGTAACCAGTTGCACACTAACTGCTTACTTGTTCCTTACTCGGTAGTCTCAAAACGTCCAACAAAAATTAACCAAAATGCACTGGACTGTTCTCGAACACCCACCATACAGTCCGGACCTCTCACCGTGTGATTATCACATGTTTGGCCAGCCTAAAATCGCGCTGGGAGGACAACATTTTGAGACTAACGGACAAGTACATAGCCATAGAACACAGTTGACAGTACAGCAGTTCGTGTGCAACTGGTTACGTACACGTCCTCCTTCTTTCTTTGGTGACGGAATTAACAAACTTCCGATTCGATGGCAAAAATGCATTAACAGAAAAGGAATGTATACAGAAAAATAATTTGCTGTTTGTTTAATAAGATAATCACTTAATAAAAAATTATAATTAAAGGTCGGTTTAAATTTGATTCAGTCTCGTAAATTGAATTATGTTAAGTTTTTTTAAAATTTGTCCGAGATTATTTCAAAATTTTTAAAAATTTTGGTTATAATATTTTACCAACAATAATTAAAATACTAGATTTGCTTATTCTTGCAAATACAGAAAAATGTGCCTCAACTCCTGTCCTAGAATTTTCACTGCATTCGCCAAAAACATACTAAATATCGATTTAATAGTGTCTGGTGCCTAGAAAGGTGCTTAAACTATCCTTCTTACGATCCTTACGATCATCAAGCGGAAGCAACATTTGGTACTTGAACAAGATTTTCTAAGAAAACTATTTTATAAATGTTTTTCCGTTTCATACCAAAAATGGACTACCGTTTTGTGCTATTAAAACTGACATTTAGGTAACAATTTTTACGATCCATTTCCGCGCAAAATAACATTAAACAACATTATATATACGTGTATCTATTTACAACCTTCTGATAAAAACTATTTTTTCTTTTATACAAAAAAAAAAAACGTTTATAATAAAAATTTTATTACATTATTTGTATAGTCTTCCCTACATCTAAACTGACTTTCCGCTAAAATTCCTTTACAATGATTTCTATCATTATCTACTTTTCTTTTTTTTTTGGCAAAACTACAATAGTAAAAAGAATGACTAAAAAAATATGTTTGTATAAAAATGTCAAAGACCATTTAACAAAATCATAATATTATTAAATAAATATAATAGGGTCATAATAATTTAAATAAATGATTACGAGTCCGCTTATTACTATTAGAATAGTGGAAAACTGTATACAAACAAACAAATAACAAAATGTTTATCAGATTTCTATAGTATTTGTATGAAACGGAGGAAAAAAAGAGAAATAAATAAATAAACAATATTAATCTGAATTATTAAACTTCTTTATTTATGGTATAACATAAAAAATAAATATTTTACATATATTTTTGTGTAGCCAAACTAGAAATTTACACATTTTTCTCTCCAATAAACCACATTTTCATATTTTCGGTTGAGTGAAATAATAATAAAAATTACGGTTTGGCTGTTGAAAAAACTGAAATAACTAACAATAAGTCACACTTCCTGAAATGAATTGTTCAACTGAATTTGGAATATTCTGCTTTCTAAGGGCAGTAATGTGCGATTGAAAAAGAGAGAGGTCTCGTGTTTAAAAAAATTCATTTCAAATGTGAAAAATCATTGAGACAAGTGCAAAATTTTAACATGGGTACTTACGAGTAGTAAATAAAAACAACAGAAATAAACAATCGGTCATTTCATGGAACTGAAATACCTGTCTTTTTTTTTCTTTTTACAAATTCTCTATTCATAAAATTGACCTATCTGGTGTTCAGGCGTTCTTAGTGATTGCTACTGACTGTTAGGTTGGATTAAATCCGGGAGGTTTCAAGCTAGACTTGGGACCGAAAAGCTGACCGTATTGCTCTTATCGGTACCACGGGAGCCGAGATGCCCAGCGAGCCTTGTGCTCGCCTCGGTTATTGAGGTTTGGTTTCGTGGGTATAATAGTTGAAAGCTTAAGTTCGCGGGCGACAGATTTATGACTGCGGGTCTCGACGGGTGAACTGCGTCCAGCTTGGGTGCTAACTTGCCCAGTTAAAAGCGTGTTAGATAGCACGCGGCCTGACCGGTGATGCAGAGGGGCCCAAACCGCCAAAGTAAACTGGGAGCATGGGGCTAGTTTTCTAGTCTTCCCTAGGTACGAGCTCTATCAACATACCAAATTTCAACACTCTACGTCAATTCTGGGAGGCTGTGGGTGTGTTAGATCCAGCCAAAGTAATTTTTTCTCCTTCTACTCCCTCTAAATCATACTAGGAAGCTGAATTTTGGATATGTTGTAGATAATTGATCGAAACATTACTTCCAGCCGGTTTGGAAAAGTTCTATTGTTTTGTTGCCCCCTATCATCCCCTTAAAGGTTGGGTCGGATCCAAAATTATATATATATATATATATATATATATATATATATATATATATATATATATATATATATATCAGACATTTTTGTTTCTACAGAATCGTGTTCTGCGGCTGCGAAAACGGATAGCGCCCCTATTCTCGCCTCTCGCCGTTCTTATCGTATAGGGTGTATAACTCTAATCTTTTCAGTTGAAAAATTCGACTAAGAATATGGATTATAATATCAAGACAATACCTCTGTACTGTCTCATGGTTCACTGTTTGATACGGTGGGACCGAAAAAGGGGATGACAGTGGGAATGAAAGGAATGCGATTCAAAATAGTTATTTTATATTTGAATATTGAAAATTTGTACAAAAATAGTTTTTTTTTGTGTAGATAATAATATATTACAATATTTCTTTGCGCACATGTCTATTTACACTGTTGTTCAAAAAATTTGCCACTCTGTAGGCCAAAACATGAAATTAAATTCACTTACTTATTCTATCGAAAGTATCCCACTCTTGGTTTACTAGTTTGGGTCCTTTGAGATTCATATACACAAGTCTCTGTTATCTGATGCCAATATACTATAACAAAATATTCATATATGCAAATTTTAGAACAAAATAAATTGTCACAAATAGGCAACAGTTTATTACAAACGATTTAGTACGTTTGTTTGCTTTGATAAAAACCGTTTTTCTTGCCGTTTTTCGCACAAAGGCAAAAAAAAGAAAAATAGGCGCGGATTCTAATAGCTTAATACGACATAAATTTTCATTTCTCTCCTTGCGTCCCCGCAAACGGTGTGTACATAGCCAACTTTTTCGGGCTTTATTTCTTTCTCACTTGCAGAAATAAATAATGGAGCTACTGCTCTAGCTCTTTACTGGCATGCAAGACGGAAACGATAAAGTAATATTTGAAATTTGAAATTTGTTATTTATGTATTTTTATTGAAAGAGTAAAAGAAATAGAAAAAACTAAAAAAATAAAAAAGAGATATATTATGTCTTCTATATGTGCGAAAGAACATATTATGGTTAACTGTATGGGGACGCGTATTTATTTGAGAAATGATGTCTCGAGCTACATTTAAATGCATTATTTTCGCGAAAATATGTACGAAATTGTAGAATAGGTACCAAAATTTAAATAGTAACTTTTGTGTTTTTCCAAAGATTTTAGCTTATCTACTTGATAAATTTCTAACACTGACTGACTGACAGACAACGCACAGCCTAAACCGTTCGGTTCAGAATAATAAAATTTTGCAGAGGAGTTCCCTATGGAATGTAGGTGAGCACTAAGAAAGGATTTTTGAAAATTCGTCCCCTAAGTGGGTTTAATAGGGGATGAAAATTTGTATGTAAATTCGTTATTTTTGAAGTTAAGTGGTATATAAAAAAATATGTTACTACGGCTATTGAAATAAATAATATCTTATTTAATGAATCTTTAACTTTGACTAACAGACAACGCACAACCTCAACCACCTCAACTGTTGAGTTTAGAAGGACGAAATTATGCACAGGAGTTATGAAAATTGGTGTTTAAGTTTCTATTTATAAATAAAAGTCAGTTGTTTCTGGAAATTTATTCCCTAAGGCGTTAAAACAGAAAATGAAAGTTCATATGGGAAGTTCATCATTTTTGAAGTTATAAACGTGGATATTGATTTGAGTTTTTGAAAAATATTAAAAGTGAGCAGAAAGTGAGTACCTAATAAAAATATGTTGTCGCAGCACCCTGCATGGAAGCGAATTTCCGGTTACGTTTGGAATGGTTTTAAAATGTATCTTACGTAATTTTTTCTCTTTGCGTGGTATAAAAAAAATTTCATAAAACTGTTGAATTTTCATAAATTTTGGCAGAAAACTAAATTTTTTGAGATTTTTGACATCGATCGTGCCTGACTAACGTACTCATTCAAGATTTTTGAACTTCCAACATTTTTATCAAAGGGAATCTATACCGTATGTATATGTATATGTAGAAAAATCTTCATAGCTTCATGAAATTTTGCACGTACATTCTAAAGTTGCACAATTTCATGAAGCTATTAAGATTTTTCTTCGAAACCCCAAAATAAGTAAAAAAGACTATTGCAATGCGATGCATATATACGATAATATAATACAGAAAGCATATGATATTCTGTATATTATAAGTACATAATTATATAGAAATCCCTGATGTAGCATCCTGCATAACATAGCGAATATTATTTAAGATAATATTATCTTTTTCTCGAAAACCCGCTTACATGGGATAAGGGCTTAAAAACGTATCTTTTGTTGTTCTTCCGCTCTTTGCCATGATGTAAAAAAATCGAAAAACTTTTAAATTTTGGTAAATTTTTGCGAGAAACTAATTTTTTGAGGTTCCGTACATCGGACATGTCTGACTGACGAGCTCATTCTAGCTGGGTCGTATCAAATTTCTGTCATAGAGCGGACGAAAAACCCACCGTCATCTAGCAGTTATAGTAGCTGAATTTTCACTAAAATTATTTTTGCAACACCAGATCTTTAATGTTTCTTAAAATTTACAAAGACCGGTTTTATTCAAATTAAAAAATAAATTTACATCCTTTTTATTTAAAGCAAATCCGTTTAACTAACTGCAAACCCTTAAAATATAAAATAAAATAATGCGAAAACATATTAAATGTAATTATAAAACATTAAGGAATTCACATCAAATAATTAAGGAATACAGAAAACAGAAATGTTTGCAAAATTTCCTGTTATACAATATCGACAATACGCTCTTTTGAAAATCCATAAATTAATTAAAAAATTTTATGTAATAATAAACTCATTAATACATCCTATTAAAAACATAATGAAGAATTTATAGCCTCCCTCCACTCTTTTTCAGCCTTTCCCTTTTCGTAGCGGCAACTGCGTATAAAATTTCCTTATTTAATTCAACATACATATGTTGTTTTTTTTTCTTTCGAGAAATATTATATTAACAAAACGATATCAGTTAACAAAATCTTAGCACACTAAAAGGGAAAATTCATCACGTTCAGTCAGATTGAATTTTTGATTATACTCGTTTGAAAATTAAAAGTTGGCGTACACGCACGCAATAAAGAAATTTTTCACCCTATACGTACACGGCCATAGTGTTTTCATTTTACTAAACATAACACCAAACACCGAGAAAATTAAAATTGATAAACACAAAGATCTGCAAAATTATTGTATTGCGTATGTATTGATGTTAGGTAATCAACAACGAACGTTTTATATATTTTTTATTTCTATACAAAATCGGTTCCTAGGGATGCTTTGCTCCACTCGACAAAAAAAATTCTAAATTTAAAAAAAAAAAAATTGAAACCTAATTTGTTTATTTACTTTTAGGGTTCCGTAGCTTAAAAGGAAAAGCGGAACTCTTATAAGATCATTTTCGTGTTCGTCCGTCAGTCTATCACAGAGGTTTTTCTCGAAAGTTATGTAACGTAGGAATTTAAAATATGGCATAATGTTAGGTCTTGATGACGCGCACATAAATCACCAGTCAAAAATTGAAATTTTTTTTTAATTAAAATAAGTCAGTTTGGTCCAAATAAAAAGAATTTTTAATTAATACATTGTGTGAAGTAATTCATTTAAAAGAACGGTTCATCTGTTTGAAAATGAACTGACGGTTCGAAACAATATTGTCACAGTTTCAAAATAAAAGTGGTATTTTTGCCAAGTAAAATATTTGTTTATTATTTACAAATATGAAATACCATAAAGTAACGCTCAAATCTATTAATATTAAAAGAACTACCTTCAAGGATTTTAATTTTTTTTCTTATAATTTTTGGTCCAGTAGTTTTAATAACATAGCTCAAAATTCGCAAAAATTGACCGTCCCTCCGTAGATTTCCGAGGTTACAAAAGTTAAAATTTTGAATTTTATAGTTAGTAAACATTGAGCCATAGATTACAGGAAAACTGCGATTTTTTAACAGTGTAATAATTGCTAAAGAAAAATATGTTAAATAACAAGGGAAAATAGCAGTAAGTAATTTTTAAACTGTAACATTGTTTTCAAGATTGCGGAAAAATCCAAAAAGTAATAAGAATTATTACAAAAACGAAATGGAAAATCAGGCATATTATTGTCAAACGTTTTAATTTTAAGTTATTGACTTTTTCAAGACGTTTTCTTAAAAAAATTCTATTATTATTATACCTATGTTTGTTAAAGTAAAAATGTACGGTTCACTTAATAAATAGTATATACTATAAATTAAAAATACTATATTTTTTTTTAATATTTTAAAATGAAAACATATAAAAGAATTTATTTTTAAACTAGAAAAAATAAAATATTATGTCTAATTTTTTACTCAAGTTTTTAATAAAAATATTGAATTAGTTGGTTGCTAACCGAATTCAAACAGTTATAATAACAAAAATTCCGAACTTCTTAAATAATAAGTATCTACTTTCAGTCAAAAATAAAGTATTTTATACAGGTAACTCCCAAAGAACACGGTACTCGAAGAATACGGGTCTCGAAGAACACAGATACCTTCCCCCGAATTACACGGTTTCAAATAACACAATTTTTAAGTAATTCTTTGGAAAAAGATTAAAATACATTTATTATATTATATTAGATATAAAGTTACATCGGGCCTCAATGTACGCGAATATGTCCGTTCCATGTGGATTTGATTTACACGAATAAAAATCGTGTAAATTGAATCTGTCATTTTAAAAAAAAAATACTGAAAATAAAAACTAATTATAAAAATTTTAGAGAATTTTATAATAGAAATGATAACGAATATGTAGAAATTTACATATTTAAATTGTGAAAATATCGTTATTTTCGGCATCGATAATTTTCGATAACGAAAAGTAGGTTTTGACAGTTCAGAATAATCACAAATTGCTTCGCTTACGCTTTCAAAAATTTCGTTATTTTTGAGCTACGATGTACCGTTTACGAGATATGTACGATCAGTTTTCAATAATATAAAGCATCATTTAGACATAAACATAATATACAAAACAGGTATAGGGAGACAGGGGCTAGTTTTAACGGGGGTAAGTATTAACAGGCCAATTTCCGCCAAACTACGAACGAACAAATTAAGTACGTCCGCTTGTTGTCATCAGTAAATGGCCACGGACACGTTGTGATCAGTCAACCTTCGGCCGGTTGCCGCGAAACAAAGTTATGAGTAAGGCGTAGATTTTATTAGGTAAAAGACCATTTTTAAGTCGACGGTTTCTTGATTTAAAGCATGATTGTATACCTTAAAGAAGCTGAATTTATTTCAAACGGTAGCATATTGCATCTTGTATTGTATTTTGTTCAAATTTTACCGCATTATCATTAATTTATCAATTTCCTTTTTTTAAAAATATAAATTTTTAAAAAATTTACCTTCGGGGCAAGTATTAACAAAACACGTGGGGTAAGTATTAACATGTTAACATTTACCTCGATTAAACTTTATGCAACACAGACAATGTTACTAACTTCCTTATAAGGAAGTTATTGTATTCAACCCGACTTCAAAATCCAAATGACATAATATTTTCATATTTCGAAGTCACCAAAATCTTTTTTACGACATTCCCAAAAATGTTTTTATGAGTGTGTGAATGTATGTGAGTGTTATACTATCTTTTATATGTTTAAATTCGCACTTCGATGATGATTACTAAGGCTGAGTTTTCAATTATCATATATTTCAAGAGTTATAATGATGTTAAATAAATAGTTAAAGACTAATTATTATATTAATAAGTAAATATTTTTTAAAATATATAATTATAAGATATTAAAAATTAAATGATTTTAAATTGTCTATTGAAAACTCAAAATTTTACAATTGTTACTTAGTTATTAAGGTCAAAGTGACATTATTTTGTTGAGCTGATTATTTTTAATATCATTATTGCTAATTAATAAAGACTGATTAACTATTGCCTTAGAAAAAATTTAAGTAATGATTAATTTAAATTAAGCAAAGATAAAGATAATTCTAAAATAAGAATTTTCTGTCAAATTGAATGCTTTCTGTGGCAGACTGATTGTCACAATCTGATGTACGTCAGATTGATTAATCTGATAATAAAAGTGTTAAGTATGATACTTTATTTTATTTCCTACACATATTTATAAAATATAATCATCATCACATTAAAGTTCTATTGTTAATACTTACCCCAAGGTTGTTAAAACTTACCCCAAAAGTGGGGTAAGCATTAACAAGCACATTTTTTTTTACAATGGGTTTTCCGTAGAAAATACAATGGATATGTGTTTTTTTTTATCAAAAGTCATAGACAGATAGTTGATGCTTCATGAGGTGTCCAAAAGAAATCTCTAACTAATTTCATTTCCGTTAAATTAATAAAAAAGTAAAATCTGTTAGTACATGCCCCTGTCTCCCCTATATGAAATGGAATCCCGTCTTTTGCAGTCTCGAACAACACTGTTTCAAAGAACACGGAACCAATTAATCGTGTTCTTCGCGGGTTGCTGTACTGTAAAATTTGTGTCTTTTTTAATGCATTTTACAACAAGATAGCTAGAAATCAGTTGAAAAACGAATACTGTAACTATTATAAAAAGAGAAAACTAATACAACAGAAAACAATTTGGGGGACAGGTATACCCACACTGTCAACTTCCCATTGGGTGTCCTTAAAGACTAGAGACTACTGTACATAAATAATTCTTTTTCCATTTCGAGCAACTTCTCCCCAGGGCCCCCGATAGAGGCTTCGCCCCTTACACCATACCGGGGGGCTTCCCCTTCTGTACCTAAGGGTGGGGGCTCCACCTTTATCAAACAAATGATAACATCATTTGTTCTCAAGATATGCGAGACAAAATATATTTCAAAAACAGTTTCTTATTTCGTTTTTTTTTTTTTAAATTTAATAATAATATACTGGCGTTTTTAATATCAAGGAAGGTTCTTAGGCCATTATATAATAATGTTATGGTAAAAAATCCATATAATCTATGTTATCTTAATAAAATTAATTCTGTTTTTTACCACAAAAAACCAACCGCTTATCCGAATTTGCTGAAAACTTTATCCGGTCTTCATTTTTTGATTACGCATCTAATGAAATTAGTCCGGAGTTGATATCATCATTTGTTCTCGAATGAACGAACTAACGAACGCACACACAGACATCATGCTAAAACTATGGATTCGGATTCTAGTGACCTTGAAACGTGGAGATATGTCAAAATTAGCGATTCGTAAAATCGGACCCATTACAATAACTTCCTATAGGAAGTTAAGATTTTCTTTGCATAAAAGATTCCATTATAAATTGTTTTGCATGTTGCATATTTATAAACATATAAAAATTATTTTTATTTAATAAAATTTTTATTCGTTTATACAACAGTCCCTACATTTATATAGACATTGTAATAAAATACACAATCATAAAATATTATGTAAATGCATAATAATAGCGTACGTAATAAATAATGTAACATAAACACCATTCGAAGTCGATAAAGTTGATAATGCCATCTCATTTAATATTTATAATTTTACGCTTTTGAAGAAACGATCAAATAAAAATTGAAATATAGGTACACTCTAAGAAAAAAGGGTCAAAAACGTGTAAAATAACTTAAATTTAGAGCAAAATTACTCCTCGCTCTGAAAATATGCACTATTATTTGTGTAATATGAAAAAATTGGTGTATTTTTATATAATTTGTGTATAATTACTGTTTTTTTTTAACATTACACAAATAAAGGTGTAACTTTGGATTTTTACAACGCTTTTGGTTTACTTTTACACCACTAAATAGCAAAACCCATGCGCGCGCATATGATTTTGTGTATTTTAAAATTATCTGTTATTGAATTGCTGTAATATTTATACGTACATAAGTAATATTCTTAAAGGTTAAAAATTATGTGTTCAAATTAGCTGAATTAAACAAAAGTATTTTTTGATAGGATATAATATATAGTTAATATAATTACAACGTGTATGATAAATTAATCTTTAAATATGTTACAAAAACAGTGTTATAGCGGTGTACTGATGTTTTGTTTTTTTTATATGCATTGTGTAAAATGGATTCTGGAATAATGTGCAAAGAATACTGTAATATAAATTTGTTTGTTTCCAAAATGCTGTCCTGATGATACATTTAAAATATTTCAGGTAAGTTAATTTTTTTAATTTTGCTTCATACAAATAGTTATGTAATTTGATAAAAGTTTATTTTACAATTTGACTAATAATTTATTTTGTGGGGCTCTCAATTTCTGTGAAAATTAAAACATTATCTACAATTCAGATATCTTTTAACACACTGACAGGGGGTAATAATGTCACAATAGATCGTTCTGAAGTTAGACTATCGTATGTAAGGTTTTTATTAGGTTTCGTTATTTTAGCTGAGGTTATGTAATTTTCGGTATCGATAATTTTCGATAAGGAAAACTATAATATCCATTAAAAAACAAACCTAATAAAGACCTTACATATGATAGTCCAACTTCAGAACCACTTATTGTGACATTATATTACCCACTATCAGTGTGTTAATAGCAAAAATTAGTGTATATAAACTAGTATGTAATTTAAGAGGGTGACTCACCCCCTCTCCAATGTTGCTCAAACTCAATTTTGAATTCGAGAATTTCATTTCTACGTTATTCTAATTGTCTTAAGCTATTTTCCATGAAGAACTCCTTGAAATACCCAAATTGTACGACTATTCGACAGAGTCACCCTCTAGTTAACTACCCCTAGACTTAATATTAGGGCATTGAGCAAAAACAGGTCAATTAGATTTTTTGACGTAGATTTCAAATCTGTAAACAAAATTTTTATATTGTTTATTTTTCACCCCCTTTTTGCAAAATTAACCCCCAAATTTTAACCCCCAACCACTCCTGTTGATGTAATATGAACAAACTGCATAGCAATAGATAGCTCTTTAAAAAAGAGCAATATCGCCAATTTAAACTTTTTCTCTATCTCTTACTGTTTTCGAGATATTTGAAAAATTAAATTTTTACCCCAATTTTTGGAGGGCGATTTCACCCCTTCAAACCGTTTTTCCGCAGATAAAAAAAAATACGTGTCCCTTAGTTTTTAGTATTCTACAATATATTTAAGTTTCATCGAAATCGATAGGTCCGGCCTCGGGACCTTTACTTGTTAGTGCGTGTCAAGAACACGCACTTAACGAATTTTTTTTTTTTTTTTTTTGCTTTACAGTAATATAAATTCATAACAGGTTTAAATTGAAACGACGCGACGTATGGAAATCGAGTTTTTTAAGTAATAATAACAATGGTAATAATAATAATGGAATTTAACGTTCGTTTTTTAGACAATGGTATGTAACGGACGTCACTCACATCATTATTTCTCAACTTTTTCATGATGATATGGGCGGAGAACAAGAAAAGCGGTATAAAGATTTGGCAGGTGTCTGTTTGCAACCATCTTCTTAAGGACGATGTCGATATTCATCTGGAATTACGATGCGAAATAGCAGAAAACTTTCACCAGCATATAACCGGTTACGGAATTCAAACCCTCAGTCTACCAGTTCGGAAGTGCCAGTGCCTAAGCACGCCGGGTTACTTTGCTGGTGAGTTTTTTAATCAAAAATTTAATATCTGTACATTCATTAAAATAACCTAAAAGTAATTGTGTAGCAAAAACGAAATTTTTTTAATTTTAAATTGCTGTGAAATAGTTATTGAAAAAAGAAAAAATAAATAAGCAAAAATGGTTATAAAATTAAGTAACCCTTATTTTCTGATTTGTTTAGAAATCGAAATTGGTGAAGACATCTGTGAAACCGTAGCATACATTTTCCCTGAAGTTCTAGTAATTGCAAGAGTCAGCAGAATATTGGGCGGAGGACAGGAAAAGCGGTATAAGGATTTGGTAGGTGTCTGTTTGCAACCATCTTTTTAAGGACGATGTCGATATTCATCTGGAATTGCGATGGGAAATAGCAGAAAACTTTTACCAGCATATAACCGGTAACGGAATTCAAACCCTGAGTCTACCAGTTCGGAAGTGCCAGTGCCTAAGCACGCCGGGTTACTTTGCTGGTGAGTTTTTTAATCGAAAATCTAATATCTGTACATTCATTAAAATAACCTAGAAGTAATTGTGTAGCAAAAACGAAATTTTCTTAATTTTAAATTGCTGTGAAATATTTATTGAAAAAAGATAAATAAAATAAATAAACAAAAATGGTTATAAAATTAAGTAATCCTTATTTTTTGATTTGTTTAGAAAAAGGAATTGGTGAAGACATATGTGAAACCGCAGCCTACATTTTCCCTGAAGTTCTAGTAATGGCAAGAGTCAGCAGAATATTGGGCGGAGGACAAGAAAAGCGGTATAAGGATTTGGTAGGTGTCTGTTTGCAACCATCTTCTTGAGGATAATGTCGATATTCATCTGGAATTATGATGGGAAATAGCAGAAAACTTTCGCCAGCATATAACCGGCTACGGAATTCAAACCCTCCGTCTACCAGTTCGGAAGTGCCAGTGCCATAAGCACGCCGGGTCACTTTGCTGGTGAGTTTTTTAATCAAAAATCTAATATCTGTACATTCATTAAAATAGCCTAGAAGTAATTTTGTAGCGAAAGCGAAATTTTCTTAATTTTAAATTGCTGTGAAATAGTTATTAAAAAAAGAAAAAAATAATAATCAAAAATGGTTATAAAATTAAGTAACCCTTATTTTCTGATTTGTTTAGAAACTGGAATTGGTGAAGACATCTATGAAAGCACAGCATGCATTTTCTGCGAAGTTCTAAGAATGGCAAGAGTCAGCAGAATATTGTTTTTCTTATATTTAAGTATTGTTTAGTTAATTTTCTTAAACTATATTTTTGATATGATGTAACTACAATTTTAATCCATAAGTTTTTAATATTATCATTGTAATCTAATTACAATTAAATTTTTTATAAGATATTGCTTAAATAATTGTGTCTGCGAAACGTAAGCATTGTAAAAAAAAGTCATATCTCAAAATTTTGACCAGTTTAATTGGCAGTTACACTGCAAAATAAAGATTACTTATGTTCATGAAAGCAAGTAAACGTTCATAATAAAACTTTTATAATCTTACTTTTTTGGAGTGTTTATTTTAAAATTTACCAAAAGAATTATTATTTTATCATACGACACACTTATATAGAAATTTAGACATAATAAGCAAAATATTTAACATCTCGAATCTTTTTGTATATAATTCCAAATTATTCTATACGTCATATTATTATAAATATTTATGTAAAAAAACCATCAATAATCTTTTTTGATTCGTTATTTTCAATTAAGTTGAATCAGTTTATTTTTTTCAGCACAATTGAATCACTCATACTGATTCAGTTGAATTGAATCAGAATGAGTGATTCAGTTGGATTAATATTACACTTTTCTGGGTGTAAACATTACTATATAAGTGTGTAAAATTACATTTTCAGGTGTACAGACGTGGTTTAAAAATACATTAATATGATGTAATTTTACGTTTAACTGCGCACTATTGCGAACTGAATGTGTAAAATTACATCTTGTTGTGTAGTTAATACACAAATAAAACGTAATCTATTACACACCTGGACCGTAATTTTACGTACGACATGTGTAAAACTACACATATGAGTGAGTAATAATTACACCATGATGGTGTATTTTTCACCTTCGTACATTACGGTTTGTAATGTTACTGTCATTATAGAAGGCATTTAATTGCCTCCTATAATAGTAGTAAAACGGTACATTTTTTTCTTAGAGTGTATAATATAGGTACCTAAGTATTTAATATTTTGCAACTGTAAAATAAATATAAATTATACATACCTATAATATAAATACCTACATGTATTTGTTACATTATTTATCAGTTTGCTCACTGCAATAATTGTACAAATGAAAATTTATTTTTAAAAACTGAAAACTTGCAAGGTGAATTTAAATTTTAATATCGCTACCTTTCTTTCTTAACCTTGTGTGTGGTTTTTTGGCTGTTTTAAGTTAGTAAATCACACAGAGATGTAAATCCAAGATCGGTAAAATATGTAGATTTTGCCGACTTATTTTGCAGCGTATGTATGAACATAGAGCGCTGGCGAACTCTATGGTCCGAAAGTTATATCTTAATCAAATACCAGTTAAGTACATACAGCCGATAATACTACAATGAACATACAGCGCTGGCGAACTCTAGTATCAGATAATTGTATCTTGACCAAATACGAGGTATGTCGATAAAAAATAATTTTACACAGAAACTTGTATATCACATACGATATTCTGGCAGAAGACTAAATTTAGTTCATATCATACGAGATTACATTTAATTGAATAATTATTTTTCCATTAACTATTTTGAAATATTTCTTAATACATCATATGGGAGAGTGAATTATGTATATGTTTAATAGTGCCGAAAATACAGTATTTATTATGTTTTTTGTGTTTCTTGAAAACTTTAGTGAGAGACAAGGTTAAAACAGAAAGGTAGTGATATGTACTTTATGATTAAAAATTATTTGAATCTATTCAAAGGATAAGAGTGATATAAAGAACCTGAGATGAGATTAGACCCTGACTAAAATATTTGTTGTAAAGACTGTGACTGTAAAAAAGATAGCAAAAGAATAATCTTTCAAAAATTGTTAACAAAGGTCAATATATTTTCTAATGTGGACCATTTAAAAAATACGAGTATGTTAGTTTGAAGTATGTTGTGCATGTGCTGAGTATTTTGAGCATCGTAGGTATCAGAAATACGGCGAATATGGAAAGTATTTTTATTCATTTCACTAATTGTGGAACGCAAGTTGCTGTATATGTGTATATAGAGATAATGCAGAAAATTCACCAAATGCATATTGTACTGCACATTCTGTTAGAGTCCACATAAAACGCGGAAGCTCTGGTTGAGACATTTGAAAGTAATTACGATTTAATCGTAGGTATTTATATACCTTAAAACCGTCTAGACCCGGACACTTTTTTGCATTTTTTGGTATAATTTTTGTTTATACATGTTTCCTTCATAGATATCACCAATAAAAGTGTTATCATTAGAAAGAGCGTATATTATTTGTTATATCCCTGACCCATTTGTTTCATTATAAACAAAAATAAAAGAAATAAAAAATAATTAGGAAGTGTTCGGGTCTACACGCCAAATCCGTTTTGACCCGGACACTTAAACAATATAATAACATGCAAACTAACCTCTCCCGTCGGGGTTAGGGCAGTGTTTTATATCGTCTGATGCCTTTGAACATGTCAAAGGCTTCAAGTCATTTTGTGGGAAGGGAGAGGGGTCAATACATATTATGCCTCTCTATGAAGTAAACATGCGATATGACACCAGAAGGAGGCATAAATCGCGTAATTGTGGCGGGAATATAACGTATGGATAGTGGCAGTTACAGCCAGTGCGAATCGCGGCCATAGTGTAATAAACTGATGTGTCCGGGTCTAAACGGATATATGTATATAGCATGTATTTTTTTATATATACATCGAATATAAATTCAAACATCATTAAATGATGCGCGATAAAATTCTGAACACATACATATCAAAATTAAAACAATATGACAATTATGACGAAAATTACATGTCTAAGTTAGACACTCATTTTATTTCTTTGAAAAACTGGAAAATAGTAATCCTGTAAAATGAGATAGTAAAAGTTGAAATCCGTAGTTTTTCTTAGTAGATCTGTTTAGAGGATGTTTTTCTCTCTCTAATGACGTCAAGAACAAATGTTTATTGGCATCATGACGCTGGCCGGAAGTTTTTTTGTAGTCAAAATTCAATAATTTCAATCGATTGTAGGCCGTTTGTAGATGTTTGTAGTATATTTATTTTCGTTTGTAGCCCTTTACTTTATTTGTAATTAACAATCAAAATTTTGTACTGAAGTTAGCCGGAAGCAACCGTGAAGGTAATTTTTTTTGGTAACAATAGAACGATTTTCGTTTGTAGTGTCTAAATATAACGGTAAAATGTTCGTAGGGTCGTCTGATAAAGCATAATTAATTAATAAAATTCACCAAGCGCGTGCCGGACACGCATTATCACAGTTACATGTGTTAGTTTATATATATATATATATATATATATATATATATATACATATATATATATATATATATATATATATATATATATATATATATATATATATATATATATATATATATATAATAATTCGTGGCTCCTTTTTGCATGTGTAGGGCCCCCTTATGAACGAACTGAACTGAAATTTGGTAAGTGGGCTGACAAAATGGGGAATCAATACTATAAAAGTGGGGTCAATTTTTGGATCCGATCTAACCTTTAAAGGAGTGGTAAGGGGCAGTGTTCCCTCTAAGCTGTGCGCGTGTGCGCGCGCACATAAATTTTAAACATAGCGCACATGAAAAATATTCGCATACACAGGAAAATTTTTTTTCGTGCAGAAAATACAATTGCACCTGCATATGAAATCCATTTAAAAAAAATAAAATGAAAAACAAAAATTGAATCAAATATAGTTTTAGATTTAAATAAACCACCAACTATAGTATTTGTGTATAGGCACTTGTATAGGTATAGATGCCAGTATAGATTTTCTTCTTTTTCATTTGAATGAAAAGGAAAAGCCACAGTAATCAGTTAAATTCTATTTTCACGAACTAATGATTTGACTTGATTTTAGAGTAGTTTTTTTTTTTCATTGTGTTCCGTTGAACTGTATGTATTATAGTACAAGTGGTATGCTTGCTGTAAGATCGAGTTAATGCGATAAGTAGGTACAAAATTTAGCTGAATGTTAATAATATTCTGTATTGTATTTTTTTTATTATATGCGCTTTTTAAATTGCCGCGCACATTTTTTTTGTTTTGGAAAAAACTGCACACTCTTAAAAAAGTGCGCACACAGGTTACAAAAAATTAGAGGGAACACTGGTGGGGGGCAACAAAGCAATAAAACTTTTCCAAACCGGTTGAAAATAATGTTTCCGTCAATTATCTCAAAAGAGTGAAAAATCGACCTACGTGGTTCTAGTAGTAATCCATCGATACGTACTATTAAATTTCCTACATTTTATCCTAAAAATTGCGAAAAATTAGCTATTGAGCACGTAACTGTGATAACGCGTGTCCGGCACGCACTTGGTGAATTTTATTAATTAATTATGCTTTATCAGACGACCCTACGAACATTTTGCCGTTATATTTAGACACTACAAACGAAAATCGTTCTATTGTTACCAAAAAAAATTACCTTCACGATTGCTTCCGGCTAACTTCAGTACAAAATTTTGATTGTTAATTACAAATAAAGTAAAGGGCTACAAACGAAAATAAATATACTACAAACATCTACAGACGGCCTAAAATCGATTGAAATTATTAAATTTTGACTACAAAAAAACTTCCGGCCAGCGTCATGATGCCATATTTTGCCATGTTTATTGTAGCAGGTTAATGTAGAAACTACTTACTTTGAAGATTGGTGCAAAGTGTCCGGGTCTAGACCCCCTGTCCGGGTTTAGACGGTTCTACGGTAATTTAAATCTTTCAGGGGATAAAAATAAAATGTCACTTTAAAACTGCTTCTCCGAACAAAATCCCTCATTTCCGTATTAGCCCTAAAATTATCGCAAAAAGTGTGGCCTATCTTTAAGGAAAAACCTAGTCCGTATTAGTTCATACCTATGTAAAGTATGCTCGAGTTGCATGTTACTAAGAATAACATTCTGCATAATTTAAAATATTCTGAATGTAAAGTCACTAACAAGGAGATGCAGCCAGAGTGAAATTCGGGATTTTGATGAAACTTCGCTGGTGTGTAGAATAGGTAAAAATTAGGAACCCGTCTTTGTTTGTCGATTATCTTCCACGTTTACGGGGTGAAACTAGCTCCTAAAGTTGGGAGTTCAAATCGTATTTCTTAAGATATCTCGAAAACTATAAGAGATAGGGGAGAACTTTAGATTGACGAAATGTTTCTCTTTGAAAAACTTATTCAGCTGTATAGGTTAAACCAGAGCGGGGTTCATTAGACGGGCTGGAATAGTGAAAATGGGGGTACATTTTCTTGTAAAGCCTGAATGATCCAGTGTATCAAATTTTTATCATCATAAATAGAAATAGCTTCAAAAATTAGGGGTTCTTGTTTTTGCGATTTTTCGAAATATGTGGTATCTAAGCTATATAAGGAAGAAAAAAATAGGGTAGATTATACTGCATTATTATTGATTGCAAATACGTTCTATATTTTTTTTTACTTTTATGTTTATTTTCATCATGAAAATGTAAATTTTTACTTTCCGATAATGATCCATATATTTTGCAATTCCAACTTAATTGGCAATTTAGCCATGTGTACATTTGCTTACTCATATTCGATATTTTTTATACCTATTTCTGCGAAAATTAAAGTTCTCTGGGGAGGTTGTCTTAACAAATGCTCGACCAGAAGCAATAATCTATTTCGCTCACTGTTCAGGTGCTTTGTAATAAATTTCACGATTTGGGAAAGGGGGCTGACACCTATATAACATACAAAAAGAATAAGAAAAATGGTTTGAATGTTGAGAAAGAAATAAACCGCGTTTATTTGGTTAAAAACGAATTTGTAAGAAAATAAAGGCAGTTGTTGAACGGAAGATTATTGCTTCTTGTTGAACATTCATTAACACTTGCAGACCAGAGAACTTTGGTAGAAGTAGGTATAAAAATATCGAGTATGAGTAACCAAATATACACATGGCTAAATTACCAATTAAGTTAGTACTGAAAAATACATGAATCATTATCGGAAAGTAAAAATTTACATTTTTGTGATGATAATAAACATAAAAATAAAAAAATATAGAACGTATTTGCAATCAATAATAATGCAAATCAATATTTTCAATCAGTAATAATCTACCCTATTTTTTTTCTTCCTTATATGGCTTGGAAACTACACAAATTTCGAAAAAACGCAAAAACACGTACCACCTAATTTTTGGTGCTCTATCTATTTATAATGGCAAAAGTTTGATACATTGAACGATTCATGCTCTACAAGAAAATTTACCCCAATTTTCACTCCTCCAGCCCTCTTATGAACCCAGTCCTGGTTTACCGTATACAGGTGCATAGGTATTTTAAAGAGAAACACTTCGTCAAATTAAAGTTTTCCTCTATCTCTTATAGTTTTCGTGCAATCTTAAAGATACGATTTGAACCCCCCAACTTTAGGGGCTGGTGTCACCCCGTAAACGTGGAAGATGGCCGACACAAAAAATACGGGTCCCTTATTTTTGCCTATTCTACACTCCCGCGAAGTTTCATCAAAATCCCAAATTTTACTCTGGGTGCATCTCCTTGTAAAAATTTTTATTTTAAAGTATTTCTTGTTACTTTCTTAAACCCTAGTTACATCTCCTAACTGTCTCCTAACCTGATGGAGTCCCTTTGAAAGTCTTCAATGCTTAATAATGACCGGTATCACCCACTTTGGGAATCTATGATCCAGTCAGTAAATGTAGGTCAGAAAAGGAGTCCTTAAAAGTTTTTCTTAATCCGGTTCTGACCATCTTATATTTTAAGATAAATTTTCTGTTTTAAAAACGCAACATATAATAACTAGTAATTAGAAGTAAACATTTTTACAAAATTTTATTGAATTTTTGTCAACAAAATTATTTTGTACTTTTGGTACTAAAAAGGTTTATGCATAATTTAGTCAGAGCCGCATTTAGAAAAATTTAAAAGCATCCTGGAACTAGTTCATTTGTGATTTTCTCAAACTATTAATTCTGAAAGAATTCCTGTGGTTTTAGTGTCTATAGGTTGCTATGAGTCACCTCTGCAGACGACGAAAGTTATTTAGTTTCCATCCTGTATAAAAATGTATCTGTTCAGGAAAATTATTCGTTTTCTACGTGTTTAATACTGCACGAAAAATGGAAAAACTACTTTTAAAATTAATTGAACGTTTTAGTATTTTTGTTTGACAATTTTCTTTTTCATATGAATGATTGTTGAACTGAAGAATTATTCAGTGAGTATAGATTTAGGTATATGTAATAAAATGTTTCACTCATAAAACAAAATTATTTTTTATTATTTTTCCACATATTATGTATTTAAAATTCATATAAAGTTAATATCAAGGGAATTTATTTTAAGAACATGCTTTTTCACACAGGTAAGAATATTTGCAAGGAAAAATTTTGTGCTAAAATTTTGCAATAGAAAAGTGTCAGATCAATGAAATAATAATAATTTTACAGTAAAGCAATGTGAATTTTATACTCTGTAAAATAACTAAAAAAATATCAATATAAGTATTTACCTTTGTAAAGGCCCTGGGCACTTTCCATGTGAAGGCCCCTGGTAAGGCGAAAAAGAAATTTTCGAACGGTTTCTATTTTTAATGGAAAATACAGTTGACGAGCAAAGGAAAAAAGTTCTTATACGTTCAATTCTACTCCTGTTTTGAGGGATTCATTATTTTTCATTATTAATTTTTGGAGGTTCCTATTGTGTGAACGCTAGGGGATACGTTACCCAAGTTGCCTGACGCAAGCCCAGCTCTAATTGATTAATGTTAGGTACATATTTTATTACCACATTGTAGTAACAACACAATATATCCACCTGCCTAGTTGTTTTTTTATTATTTAACTTGAGGATAGGCTGTAGTTGTTCCCTAAAAAAAACTTCAAACATATAAAAAAATGTCGAAAATCAAATGTAACGAAAAACGAAAAAATAGTCTCATGGATTATTTACATCAACCCACCATAGTTCCATGGTTAGACAGAATAAGTATAATGAAATATTAAAGCAAATAATGAACATCGATAAGGATTCTGATCTAACCCACTCCATAGAACCAAGAAGTCTCCCTCGATACGAGTACGTAAAATAAAGGCCGGGGTAGAGATACCTCGAGCTATGACAATACAGATACCCATAGAAAAAAGAACACAAAGAGACCGCTATAAGCAGCCAAAACTTGCGAGTAGTTGGATTTTACGAGCTAGCGTTTAAGCACCGGAAGCCGACTACAGTGGTTGTAACCAAGATAATATATATATACATATATTTTATTTTATTTTATATATTATAAATAAAATAAAATAAAATAGTGAAATAGTGTATTTTTTTTCTAGGGGAGGGATATCAAAACACTTACCAACGTATATATCTAATACACAAACCTCCTAAACAGTACGAGGTATAACCCACCATAATCATGGCTTGACTGTTTTGTTGCAACATTTGTTAATGACATTGTAAGTCACGAATATGAATTATTATCAGATACGTACATACCTGCGCTGCTTATTATCCTTCACACCTGTCACCAGCGACTACTACTTGCCGTAAATGTTTATTCTGATTGTAAGGGAGAGGTGGCAAGAAATGGACATTTTTGTTTTCAGGATTCTAGTAGTTGAATGGCAAAAAAGCAAATATCAGGTCAGTCCATAAGTTCGTGCGTATTAATTGCATGCATATGGAATTCACTATGATTCATTTACTAGACCAATAAATTTTGAACCTGTCGAAACTTGTCATCGTTTGACTAACATATTATTCAGTTCATCACCAACTTTCGTAAATATCAAACGCATTTTAGTATCCATAGAAGATGAATAATCAGTACAAACATGCTGTGCTACATTTTTTATTTTCTTGTGGTGAATCGGTCAGGTCTGCAGCGATAAAAATTAATAGTGTACATATGGTGAACACACTATTAGTGTAAGGATTGTGTCCAGAAATGGATTAAAAAAGTAAAAGTTGGAGAAAAGAGCATTTATGATGAACCCCGTTCAGGACGTCCTGTTAATTTTGATAATGTAACATTCTTCGAAATCTTCTGGGGTTAGAGCCACAATTAACAGTGGATCAGATTGCAGAAAGGATGAATTTTGTTTAATTGTTTTTTCTATATTATTTAAAAATTTACCAAAACAATACACACGAACTTATGGACTGACCTGATACATACTTACGAACAAAATTAGAAACCTTAGTTATGTGACTACTGAAAGAAAATGCAGTAATAAAATAAATTTCTTTATCTATTCTTATTGTTAGTTGAATATTTTCAATTATTTAAGTTTTCAGAACAGTTTTCAGTTCATCTGAGATTTAAAAACAGTGTATTTTGTCTATATTGTGTTATTTTCATCAATAGGCTGTGCTAAAAAGGATACGATGATTCTTGAAAAGGGCAATGCTAACATTTCTCGTATTGTTAAATTTTTCAACTTCTTTTATCGATTAATTTTCATTCGATTATTTTTATTAAAAAATATTCAGTTGGAAGAGAGAATATTATTACTTAAGAAAATAAAATTATTTTTAATTTTATTCAGGTTTTTTTTTTTTTTTTTTTAGTTAAAATTGGGGTACTGCTGCCGGTGGATGGCGCGGTCAGCAGCACCCGGCGGCATCGCCAACTAAGGGCATGCGCCGCCAAAACGAGAGATAAAAACATACACAAAACAGACAGGAACACATAAATGCGATAGACAAGGGACAAAACATACACATAATGAAATCCATCGATGGGCCCTGCCATCCCAGGGCTTAAGAAGAGCGGACAGTCCTTGGTGACGGTACGATAAGTACTAGACAAAGCGTCCGGTCACCAAGGCCTGGAAGCCATCGCTGGAACTCCCTCCGAGGTGCAAACGGCCCCGGAGTGGAGGAATTTATTCAGGTTTACTTACTTCTATAATTTGTAAATTAATTTTTAGTAAATTATTAAAATTTTCTGTAACATGTGAGTATTCAAACAAATGTAATTATAAGTCAATTTTCTCACATCTCTATTCTTAAAAATAATTTGGTTGAAAATTACAAATAGCTCCTTTCATAACCGTTTTCTATGTCTCTTTCATAAGTATCACACACAAATTAAAAATTAACCTTTAATGCTACAGTTTTATCTAAAAAGTAAATATCTGACCTGCTTTTTTCCTGTAATTGAATGAATACATGATACTGTAAAATGACAAACAGTTCAATAAAGTATCTGTACAACATGTCACAAAAAGTTAGAAAAGTTACGAAAAGTTTATATTGGAGCACAGATAAATTTAGAATGAAAGTATATCGCCATTTTTGAAATGACAACAGCTTGAAATCAGGGTCGAATGAGTAAACATTGGTGTTGTCATATCAATGTAGTTAGCGGGTAATTTGATTTATTCCTTTCAATACGTGCCCCTTTTGATGTCACTTCTCCCCTATAGGAGTGCACACTATAAATAAAGGAAGCTTTTAGATTTAAAATTTATTAATTCAAGTTACGTGGGAAAAGGTAAACTTTTATTTTTTATTTTTTGTTGTTTTCTTTTTCTTTATGAAAGGTGGATATGGATGAAAAAATCAGTCAGATTATAAATATTAACCGAGAAGGATTTAAAAAATTTTCTTTGTTTTTCAATGCATATTTGATTCTTGACTGATTTAGTTTTTTGCCATCTAGATCGGCAAATATTTACAACTACCTATCAGCTATAATAATTGACGCCTGGTGACTTTGTGCATTTCATATCAATATATAGTATACCAAATATTAGAATTTTAAAAAGAATAAAGAAGCTAGAATAAACGAAACTAAATATTTAATGAAATATTAGAAGAAAATTTAGTTTTCTATATGTTACGGATAATGTTAGAAGTGTTTGTAAACTTAAGTTTACCTAAGTCAACCTAATATTACCGAGAAAGTTTGGATAAAGTCCGAAATAAGTTTAAAAGAAACTGTTATTTGGATTTTATTGGCAACAGCCTTGATTTACCCAATGTTAACTGGGTAATGTTATATAGGCTATTGACTATATAATTGAATAAGGAGCTAATTCGTAACAGCTGTTTTATTGTTTCATATGTTAAGTTGTGCCCCATAAATTCACAAAGTGCTATTAAATTTAGGCGTGGATTTTTACGAACGGCGTAAACTTATCGACTCTTAAATTTTTTTAGTCTAGTCTAGAAGAGCCATTTTAGTGAAATTCTCATAGAGGGCACCAAAAATTATGATTTTGGTGTCATTCGATTGGTATTGACCTCTAGAAACTTTTTGAAAAAGTTGAAAATGCGTTCATAAAAATTGCAATTGTTATAAACAAATGAGTGAAAAAAAGAGTGTTTTTGTTTTTTTGGAAAATCTCAAAAACTATTAAAGATTTTTGAAATTAAAAAAAAGATCTGAAAAGAGCACGAATTTTCACAAAAATAAATCCCGACTCCCGAAATTGTATCTCCAATATTTATAATTTTAACAGAGCCCTAAAGTTATTGCTAAAATGGGGTGTTTGGCGTTCTCGCGCGCCGCGTCATTCAAACACGGTAAACAAAAAAAATTATTTAAATATATTAAATATCAATATTAAGGAATGAAAAAATTCACGTACCTTCGGAATAAGTTGATAAATAATAATCCGTGCAAAAAAAATTTTTATAAGTATTCTTCCATTAGTTATGCTATTGTTAATTAACAAAATTTTTGAAACCGAAAGTTGATATAGAAACTTTAATAATTATTTAACTAAAAAGCTCAGATTTTTTTTGCTTCGTAGAATTGTTCTAAAGAGGTGAAAAAATAGATTCCCGTTGAAAAAAAAAATTTTAATTTTCTACTTATTTATAAGCAATCAATTGCATTGAAAAATGAGAAATGTGGACAAAGCATTTTTTTTTTTTGTTTTTTTAAATCTTAATTATTTCGTTTTTTTCTCATTGAGCGCCACCTAAAAATAATTTTTTTAAATTTTTTAATGCTATTATTTAAAAAATTGTTATAAACAAATGCATTGTTTTTGGGCAATGGAAAAATTTTTTTTTTGATTCGAAGGACCAAAAAGTATTATGATTTTTTAAAGAAAAATCGTTTGTTAAAAAATTGTTTTTATTGCTCAAAAATGCATTTGTTAATAAACAATTTTTTTTGTGTCATTTATTATTAATATTAAAGATCCGTTTTTTTTTTTTTTTTTTAAAATCATTATTTATATTGCTCTTTCATATTCCGAAGAAATTACAATTTTTTATTTATATTTAATAACTTTATTTAATAAACAATTTTTTATAAACAAATAAATTTTTACATTTAATTTTTTTTTTTAAACTGCCGTAATAAACAAAAGCAACTATGTGTCATTTGGTTTATAAAAAATTTTTTGTCTATTTTTTAGAAAATTTTAAATATTTTTCTGTTTGCACGTTCAATATTTTCTTTCAGCTTTCGACCACTATTATTTAAATAACTTTTAAGAATATATAAGAATATTTATATATTATATTTATATATTATTTAAATAACTTTTAAGAATATATAGTAAAATATAAGAATAAGCAAAATAATATCAATATTCTACACCTAATATTTTTTGCATATACAATCATCAAAGTCATTCCGAAATCCAAATATAGACATAGTTCCCACGCTTACGGCATTTTAGATTCTCAAATTAGGCACCGTAGGTCGTAATGACGTAACACGAATCACTTTTTCTCATATATTTACATACAAAGTGACGAAGTTACCTTTCACGTGGGCTCTTAATTTGAGTACACAAAGCTGTATTCAAATATAATAATAAGTGGCTTATTTTCCCTTGTGACGTATAGCAACAATTTTGTTGCTACACTCCTGAGAGGAATAATGTCAAAATATTTTTTGTAAGTCAAAGCGACTTAAATCGAGAGCTACCTGTACTTAAATACTAGCTTTCCTATATATTTTGCCTGGCTGGTGCTGTACTATAAACACTAATATATTATATCAGTCACTTCAATCCAAATTATATCTAGATTTCTCTATATAGAGTGAGAGTAATTGATTTATGTATTATATAAATCGGTTGTCAAAATAAATAGTCCTGTTCATTTCGTAGAGAAATGGCCTCCTTCGCTTTCATCACCACCCAACATATTTTAGCCTGTACTACCCTATTCATCCTCTACGATTTTATGTATCCTTCCCCCGACCCGCCCTACAGCTAACCACAACCAAAAAATAAAACAAAGGCAACAAAAACATTCAAAAAAACTTCAATTGAATTAAAAATTAATTTATTTTTTTTCTATTTATCCAGTGTACTGTTAATGAAATAGAGTTTTTTTTTTATATATTCAATTAATACGAGCAGTGAGCGAACGGATCTAGATGAACAGACGTATTGCTCTATAGTGTAAAAATATTTGAGCATTTGAGCATTTTGAGTGCTTGGCGTCCGTCGATCGCTGGCCGTTCGCTCGTTCTCTCTGTGATTGATACTTTTTTATGTGCGCTAATGTATGTATAAATGTATTTGATATGTACACAGATATATCCTGGAGCGCCGTATATTAAATTACTGGGGATTATATTGAATGTGTATAGTTTTAAGCATACGGGGTGATTAGAAAGTAAAAATTAGATAACACTGGACAATAAAAAACAATTTTTGTCCCAAAGGGTTTAATACCTGATCGTGACAGTATTTTATACGCTAAATCAAAAAATAAAAACAGCTTTTCCAATCACGCAAGGTTTTCTTGTGACAATACAATAAGTATATTACAATTAATATAAATTTACTCCAATACGGATCCAGGCTTGGTACATTAAAAGATAGTCGTAAAAGATTGTTTTGAATATGTTGCTTCTGGTACATCTCTTTTAAGGGTCTAGCAGTAGTAAATCAACATCGTTGAATTCCATTTTCCCTGGTACCTTTTTTCCATACCTGAAATAACTGGATGGAACGTGTTCATTATTTATATTCTCTAGATTCTGTGGAAACAAAGGAAATGGATTTTGATTGACATGTTGCAACTCAAATCACTGAATATGCTTTCTATAGATTGTCCACATATATTTTGTAGTGGTCAAGTTTATGTCGTCCTAATAAATACTTAACCACATTTTTTAAAAAAATTCGGTTTTTTTTCCTAAGTCATTCATTACATCTGCTTTCGAAATTGTCATATTTTATGAATTATTTTATCTGTAGGCCTACAAAAATGCCTTCTTTGATTTTAGCATTATTAAGTTTGGGAAACTTCCCTTTTAAATATAAAAAACCTTTTGCATTCTTGTCTATAGCTTTCATTCTTGCCCAAAACGAGTAATAGTAGTAGAAAACCTTACGTGATACTTGATAGGACAACTCTGATCAAAAATTTGGATTCTACTAATAAAAATACATAGGAATATGTGTAAATAATGCATGAGACAAAACATGTGGTATCCAGTGTATGTGAAAACTCACAATTTTGCTTTAAATTTAAAAAAAGGAATTAATTAGTTCCATTTTGAAAAGTTAAAATATTTTTATTTCATCATTAAAACTGTGCAGTCTGCACAGTTCTGCTTAGGATATTTACATCATTAAAAAAAATAAAATTGAAAATGCCAACAAGTCAAATATATTTGTTACACTATTGACCTGTAAAAGAATTTTTAATAAATAAAAATATTAATATAGTCGTAAAAATGCTCTAGGTACGTAAAATGCGTGTCTATCTTTATTATTATTAAAGAATGATTAAAGAAAAAATTCATTAAAAATAATAATTTACGGTATAGGTATGCTATTTCAACCTTGATATATAGGTATGCCGTGTTTAAACCAATTTATATATTCACATAATACAAAATAAGATGAAATCAAAAATGCTGTGGATAAATTAAATAATTTGAGTAATATAAATTTTTTAGCAAAGATTGACTAACCACTAGTGCTTATTTCACCTTACAAACATTACAAATTTCATTATAACCAAAAACATTATTGTTTCAGCTACATTATCGACCATTACAAATTTTATTACAGCCAAATATATTACAAAGGTATTTTACACTCTCCCACAGATGCTGTCCTTATAGTAATTTTCACTCTAAAAAAATTCCCGAAAGACACCTTATACCAAGTTATTCCTTTAATTTTTCCAAGTGTGTATAAACTGATCGAAAACAAATTACAGTCGACTGCCCGTTATAAGACTAGTCTAGGGGACGTAGGGGAAATTTTTCTCGGAATTTGAGTGCCCTTACTATACTGCGGCCTTAATTTTGTAGCTCGACTACTCCTTGTAAGATTATTTCATTTTAACATTGTATTCCTATACCTACTCAGTTTATAATTTCTGATAGTTTTAGCATAGTCTTATGAGGTGTGATCTGGCACAAAACTCGAAATAGTGATTAAGTGGGGGAAGTTTCAACTGCTAAGTGAAGGAAAGAGTCTTATAAGGGGCAGTCCTATAACGAGTATTCGACTGTAATTGTAGACGAAGTATATTTTAGTTTCTTTAAGTCTTACTGACTACAACTATCTATCAAATCAATTTGACCTTATCTCTTCATTTTGTAATGAATCCCCTTTATATATTTTCTAAAGTTATACATTTTTTGTTTTTATGCTACAAAAAAAAAAAAATCGGTCATGTTGTTGTCCTATGCAGCAACGCAGTTTTCTCTTTGATCGACACTGATATTTATTCTATATCAAATCAAACTAGAATATGTATTTAATTTTGAAGCCAAACGTGGAATGTCGAACGTTTAAACAAAACAATTTAATGTAAAATTTTACAGTTTTATCGTTTGCTATGTACTAAAATTTGTTTTAGTGAACATAAAATATGAACCGAAACGACCAAAATAAATTTGTTCAAAATGAATTCCGATGAATGACCATTTCCTACTGAGAAGGCATTAAACGCCCGAAAATCTAACAGTTTACATTGTATTTTTCGATATGGACAGATTAATTTAAAAATTTGACTCATTTTACTGTTAATGGAATAATTATGACAGGATCAAGTCTGTTGCAGACTTTGAAAGATTGCATAAAACTTAAGTTTGGTTAAATTAATTCAGTTAAAGCTATGTTAGTTATAGGAATAATTTGATGTATGATTTTATTATTTCCGGCCCTCGGCATAGCTGAACCCTTTTTCAACGACCCATATCTCAGCTTTCAAAATTTTCCCAGCCATACGGATTGTTTTCTTAAGTCACAAATTAGTTCTGTTTTATGAGACTAGAATTTAATATCAAAATCGTTAGAGCCGTTTTTCTGCAAATGGTTTATCTGTACATTATCGGAGCATTTTCAAAATTCAATGGCGGCTAGGCCACGCCCACAATTTTTGAGTTTATTGACCTCACCAGGTTGCATTTTTGATGAACATCATCCCTATACCATATTTCATCAAATTTCAGCTAAAAATTCGACATCGAAGTTTTCCGCGATCACATAATTTAGTCTATACACGTGTAATGTATAGGACCAAGTAAAAAAGTAATGTTTAGATTCTATATTGTTAAGGAATCATAAACCTATAACCAAAAAGATGAACTTATGAAGCATACAACACTACTAAACTAGGCCTTTGGAGACTAAAGTATGTTTGGCTTAGAAGTCAGTGTTGTATGATTCGGAATATCGTATCGAAAATGCCGAGTAACTATGAGAAAGTAGGGTATAGTCTGTCAGTTAGGTCTATTTTCCCTCTAATTGATTAAATTTTTTGTATAGCTTAGAATGCCAAATTTAATTTGTTACAGTTCTAGTCAAGCATCAGTTACACATATAAAAATTACAATATAAACCTCATACTACAGAAGTTTTAATTATAAAGCTTCATGTCTCAACCTACAACCTTGAGCCAAAACAGGTAAACTAGTGATTTCACCCTTTGAATGGCTACGGTGGTGGATAAAAAAATAGGGGTCTATCATCAAAGAGCCTTTTCGTTATCCGTCACTTATTTAGGACATGGAGAGAAGATTCCTATAAAAATTACTGTGCTCATATTACAATCGACGTGTAACAGGCGAACATATCCAATTTTTGTACGGTAAAATTATAAAAATTACAATAACTTGTATAATTTTTATAATTTTACCGTACAAAAAATTGGATATGTTCGCCTGTTACACGTCGATTGTAGTATGAGCACAGTAATTTTTATAGGAATTTTCTCTCCGTGGAGCCTCTCTTGTGACGATCAGTAATTTTAAAATACACCACAGAAGTCATACTAATTTACTGTAAAACTATTTCATCTTAGCGTTTACTGTAAAACTATTTCATTTTGTTACCACTGTTTTTGATATCACTATAAATATTTTAATTTTAATTTTGAAAACCTTTCAAAAGACAAATTGTTTAATAAAATACTGTGTAATGCCTTTTAAATTTTTAAATCAATGGGAGTGGCGTATTTTATATTTTTCCAAACAGTTCCTTTTTTACTTTTGTGTTTTGTTTTTCGCCGTTCAATTCAAAACACATAACCGATTTTATTTTCAAACCTCAATTCATTAATCAAAGTAAATTGTTTGTAAATAAAAATACCCCTGTCGCAGCATCTGCATAACATAGCGAATTTCCAAATCTTGGGCACTGGCGGATCTCATCTAAGACCTGTACCTATTTAAAATAGTTTAGCTTTCTAAGAGTAAAAGAATTTTCAAAATCGGTTGTGTAATTAGTTTTGGTATTTTTGGGGACCCAAGAACCCGAACGAATTTTGTGCAGCATAGTTGTATCCATCTAAAATAATTTAGGTCTCTAGCAGTGAGAAATTTTTAAGCATCGGTTCGATAGCTTATTACTGGCGTTTTCGGATCTGCAAGATCCCGGTGGACCTCATTAAAAAATCAGCTCGACCGTATATTCTAGGCGGACTTTATGTAATATATATATATATATATATATATATATATATATATATATATATATATATATATATATATATATATATATATATATATATATATATATATTCAAAACCCGTTGTGTAGCATTCTACGCCGCATTTGCATCCGCAGGACAGTTGTGGATCTCAGATAACACAACCTGTATCTATCTAAAATAGTTTACCTCGGTAATAGTAAAAAAGTTTCAAAATCGGTCAGTTATTTTATTTTTGACACTTTTAGGTCCTACTGACACTTCAGACCTTACATAACGTAATGTATATGTATCTAAAATGGCTTAGCTCCCCAACAGTGAAAAAATTTTCAAAATCGGTTGGTTAGTTTATTTTTGACACTTTTGGATCCGATGGACCCTGGCAGACTTTACATAACGTAATCTATATTTATCTAAAATAGTTTAGCTCTGTAACAGTGAAAAAATTTTCAAAATCGGTCGGTTAGTTTATTTTTACCACTTTTGGGTCCCATGGACCCTGGCGGACCCTAAATAACGTAATGTATGTCTATCTAAAATAGCTTAGTCCCGCAACAGTGAAAAAATTTTCAAAATCGGTCGGTTAGTTAATTTTTGACACTTTTGGATCCCATGGACCCTGGCAGACCTTACATAACGTAATCTATATTTATCTAAAATAGTTTAGCTCTGTTACAGTGAAAAAATTTTCAAAATCGGTCGGTTAGTTTATTTTTGACACTTTTGGATCCCATGGACCCTGGCAGACCTTACATAACGTAATCTATATTTTTATCTAAAATAGTTTAGCTCTGTAACACTGAAAAAATTTTCAAAATCGGTCAGTTAGTTTATTTTTGACACTTTTGGGTTCTATGGACCTTGGTGGACCTTACATAACGTAATTTATATTTATCTAAAATAGTTTAGCTCTGTAACAGTGAAAAAATTTTCAAAATCGGTCAGTTAGTTTATTTTTGACACTTCTGGATCCTATGGACCCTGGCAGACCTTACATAACGGAATCTATATTTATCTAAAACAGTTTAGCTCTGTAACAGTGAAAAAATTTTCAAAATCGATCAGGCAGTTTATTTTTGACACTTTTGGGTCCTATGGACCCAGGCGGACCTTACATAACGTAATCGATATTTATCTAAAATAGTTTTGTTCTGTTACAGTGAAAAAATTTTCAAAATCGGTCAATTAGTTTATTTTTGCAACTTTTGGGTCCTATGGACCCTAGCGGACCTTACATAATGTATTCTAAATCTATCTAAAATAGTTTAGCTCTGTAAAAGTGAAGAAATTTTTAAAATTGGTCGTTTAGTTTATTTTTTACAATTATGGGATCAGTAAATCCTGGCGAAACTCATTCAAGTCTAGTACTCTAACAGTAAGAAAAGATTTCTAAGGATCTCATATAATTTATGGCAGTTCGTAAGCTTCTTGCGGACATCATTTAATTAATTAATTCAAATACTTTAACTTACTAACTGTGAAAAAATTTTTAAAATCGATTGGTTAATTAATTTCTGGCCTTTTTAGGTCCCGAAAACCTTGACCTCACATAAAATACCTTAAATCCTTTTGAAATGGTTTAATTTTTTAACATTATTAATTATTAGTGAAAAAATTTTCAAAATCGATTCAAAATATTTTTCCGTACATACATATGTACATTGTACATATTTTGTTTTTTTTCATATATTTAATAGTATTATATCATAACATAATCTTCAATTTCTTGTTTACTTAAAAATTCAATAAAAAAAAAAAAAAATTCTTCATTACATTAGCTTAGAAAATCTGTTTAATTTACATTTTTTAACATGAGATAGAACCATGCTAATTATAATGCAATAAATGAGAAACAAAACCCTATACATGTATGTGTGTTATATCACATATATGTGAACAGTTTTCACTTGTTCTCACAAAATTCTTTAATAAAAAAGTGAAATATTTTTATATTTCATAAAGAACTGAGATATAAATATAAATTACTTATTAGACTAACAAAGAAAGAATAAAAGTGAAAATTTACATTTTCTCGAAAACTACTTAACATAGAAAGAAAATTATAAGAACATTTTCTTCATAATTTTTTTTTTCCTTTTCAACGATGTAAAAATCGAACTGTCTTATGATAAGATCGAATGTTAAAAAATGGCCAGAAAACCTACTTCTGGGCATCCGACGTGTCTGGCTAACGAACTTAGCCAAGCCAATTCAGAATCCAGTCCGCACACAAAATTTCATAAGCGTTAGACGTTTCGTTCGAGAGTTATCGTGGGAACACATAAATATATATATATATATATATATATATATATATATATATATATATATATATATATATATATATATATATATAAATTTTAGTGAATATCATTTTCGTATTCTAGGGACCTCAAAACAGATTTCTGCCATAGTCCCGGACTCAGATTGCGTCATGACACCTATTGTAATAGCTGAATTTCGAGTTTTCGAAATTCGCTAAAAAATATTGAATACAATAAAATTTATCTTTAGTGGTAATTTTGTTTGTTTCAGTTTGTTTGCTACGTTTTGTATATATAAATAGATAGTTTTTATAATAAAATAAGGTAGTTCATATTTTAAAAGTTGGCCTAACACTAATTTATTTAGATATTAACTTAATCTGTTTCAGATGTATATAGTAGTTAACCACCAAGGTTGTTAATACCAAAACTGTTACTATATATATTTATCTTATGCAGATATGTATGAAAGTATTAAAATAAGAAAAACGCCGTGAGCAGCGGGGCCCCATCACGGTAGTCGAATTTCCCCCTTCATCTTCGGTATTGAATGTTTACAAGCGAAATGTGATTGAAAGTCTACAACCGAATTGTCATTTTGTTGGTTTCAAAACTGGTGATGAGTGTTCGGCTGATCGAGGCTTTAAAAAAAGGTTTTAAGTATTTAAGGGTTGTATCTCAGTAAATTTCAATTTTGTGCCGAAAACAGGTAGCAGAAAAAAAACCAACACAATTCGTACGAGGGCATTCCTGCCCATGTTTATCCGCTAATTGCCTTTATGTTTTAGTTTTAAATATTAAAAAAGGACCTTAAATAGTAAACTGGAAGGCCTTTATAAAGATATTTTCTCATTCAAAAAAAAAAAAAAAAATAAAAAATAAAAAATAAAAAAAATAAAAAAAAAATTATTTCTTCGGTATTGAGTGTCTACAAGCGAAATATAATTGAAACTCCACAAGCGATTTGTAATTTTGGTGGTTTCAAAACTGATAATGAGTGTCCGGTTGATCGGGGCTTTATAAAAAGATTTTAAGTTTTTAAGGGCTGAATCTCAGTAAATTTCAATTTTGTGCCGATAGAAGTTAACAGGGAAAAAGCCAAAACAATTCGTACGAGGGCATTTCTATTCATGCTTATCCGCCAATTGCCTTTGTGTTTTACTTTTAAATATTAAAAAAGGAACTTAAATAGTAAACTGGAAGGCTTTTATGAAGATATTTTTTCTTTCCAAAAAAATCCAAAATTTCTATTTTATAAATAATAAAAATCCAAAATTCCTAAATAATAATTAAATAAATAAATAAACAGTGACTTTAATAACATTTGCAAATTACTTAATATGTATGTATTTCATTTGTTAAAAAATTGTATTCACTTTTTTTTAAATTTTTTAAAATTACTATTCGCCTACTTGTATTTAGAATAAACATAATGCTTTTAAAACACATTTAACAATAGCATTCAATTCCGATGTAAAAATGGGAGAAGTGGGGGGAAAAGTGATGTGGACTCCCTACAAGGTACTAGCTGGATACTAACTGAATACACGTACAAAATTTCAGCCCTCTAGGTTTCCTTATGGAGTCTCTAGACGTGTTAGAAAACAAGCAAAAAAATTAAGGAAATATTGGCGTCAAAATCGTGGGGGTAAGAGTTAAAAGTTGAAACCTCCAAAAAACAGTGTCTGGCTATTAGCTTAACCTGTACACCAAATTTCAGCCCTCTAGGTTTATTTGGGGAGATTTTGACCCGAACGAAACTGTTAAAAAACAAGAAAAATCATGTTCTTTTGGGTATAAAAATGGTGGGGGTAGGGGTTAAAAGCCGAGACCCCCAAAAGGCACCCCCTTGATACTAACTCAATCCGAATACAAAATTTCAGCCCTCTAGGTTTATTCGGGTGACCTGTGCGAGTGGTACAAACTTCGAAAACGTCGAAAATGCATGAAATTGTAGCTTAAAAATGAGGGGGGTGGGGGTAAAATATTAAAACCTCCAAAAAGCACAACCTAGGTACGAACTTTATCAACACACCAAATTTCAACCCTCTACGTTAATTCTGGGGGGCTGGGAGCCTGTTAGATCCGGCGAAAATCGTTTTTCCCCCCTCTACTCCCACCATATCATCCTAGGAAGCTGAATTTTGGATATGTTGTAGATAATTGACCGAAACATTATTTAAAACCGGTTTGGAAAAGTTTTATTGCTTTTCCGCCCCCCACCACCCCCTTAAAGGTCGGGTCAGAAAAAAAATTTGCCCAAAATTTGACCCCACTTTGATAGTATGAGGTGCCTCGAAAATGAGCCCCATTTACCAAATTTCATCTCTTAACTTCCATAGGGGGGCCCTACACAAATTAAAAGGTGGCGGGAAAATATATATATATATATATATATATATATATATATATATATATATATATATATATATATATATATCAGACATTTTTTTTTTCTACATATTCGTGTTCTACGGGTCCGAAAACGGATAGCGCCCCTACTCTCGCCTCTCGCAGCTCTTATCGTATAGACTGTATAAGTCTAATTTTTCGGAGAAAATTCGACTAAAAATTAATCTAGTAAGTATGGATATACTCAAACTAGCTAAAAGTGATAGGACGTCGTCAAACAAATGCAACAAATAAAGTGAAATTAGACGTATCTACAGTTTTATCTCTTTCCCTTTTTGTCATTTTTATATTAGAGTAATTCTGGTACCTTAAATTGGTACGTCTAATTTTGCTTCATTTTTTAACAGCGCCATACCACTTTTAATTAATTTGAAGTATACCTACGTTTTTTAAATGAAATATCGAAAGCTATTTAATATTTGAATATATTTTTAGGTAATTGTTTATGAAAATTGATGAAAAAGTGACTGGATTAAATTGTTTATAATTCGAGTTACGGCTTATTCGGACCTAGCACGCTGTAACTAGGAAAACTATCTGTAGTTGAGGAAAAATCCTATAATTTTTGTAGAGAAAATTTCAGAGAAATTACCATGCTCTCTTATAATCCGTGCACGATCGACGACCAAAGTAAAAAATATATTATAGCATGGTAAAATTTAATATGCTAACTTCTATCACACTCTTATGCATATATGTTATAGTTTAATTTTTGTTGTTGTACTCTTCCATTTGCGCATCTAACCCGCAACCTTATGTTGCTTGGGCTGTACCTGTAAAAACTTCCAAGATGCCCGATCTTTTCCGACCTTCGATTGATGCATACAAAAATAATCGGCAACAATATATTATAATACGGAATTGAGGAAATGATGAATTAAACGATGACCATCCGTCCTGTGAGGCATTCTATTGAACACTGCTTTGACAGTTCCACACCACAGAACATCACACCAGCTAGCTAGCTGGTGCGGTGGTAACACCACCAGGTCTGGCTATGTGACCTTCGATATATGATTGTGTTGATTGTGTTGTTACCTTTTGTAGCTTACCTCGCTATGTGATGCCTTCTCTTTCTTTCTTTCTACTATTAGCTTCTTTTCTTCTCTTCTACTTTTCTTCTATTTTTAATGGAATGGTAATTTTTGTAAAAAAAACAATTAAAAAATATTTTTCTGTCGGCAATGGAACTTTTTATTGTGCTGTTTTACAAATTTTATGGAGCTAATATTACGGAAAGAACATTCTATCCTTTAAATTTTCTATGATTAATTATAATTTTTATATTTTTACCGTACAAAATTGAATATGTTCGCCTTTTACACGTCGATTGTAGTGCTGAGCACAGTAATTTTTATATGAATTTTTTGTCTGTGTAGGCAGGATGATTCGTATGAAAATATATACCGTAAAATGGCATGAATCGAGATATCTCTGACCTTTACATTCGCTTTTCGCACACTTTGTTACATATGAGATGATGTAGAATAGCCTAGCTTTGGTTTCAGTAATTTGTTCTTTATGTTTACGATTTCGAAAATTCATTTTCTCTTCTCATTTAGTCCTATTCCTCTCGCACATGAGGTAATAGGGAGTCAATAAAAAATTTGTACAAGTCTGTCAAATTTTCTTTTTATCAAATCTCAATTTATTCGATCCCCATAACATTCCTAAATAAGTTTTTTGAAGTTATTTTCAGTGCGTATATACACGATGAATTTACAAATTTACATAACAGTATGATTAATCCAATATTTTTGTGCAGCCCTGTACATATATTTGCGTAAAATTTATATATTAAATATCATTATTAAAGAGTATGTGCGATATTATGTCATGTCTGTCATACATATACCAATTTAATCTATATTTTATCATTGTTGCATACATGTATGTATGTTTGTATTATATACATATCAAGTTTTTTTTTTATACTACAAGCCTGTAATACCAGAGAATCTGTGTGTAATTCATTCATATATGTATATATGCTTTAATGAGATTTTCTTCATATATATGTAAACATACAAAAACAAATGCATCCTATTTTACATATTACACATACACATATAAACATGTAGATGAAAACTTGTTTTAAAACTTCTTCTTATTCGGTTCAAGTGATCATAGCAAAAGTTTCTAAATTTATTTATATATAGGTACAATCAGTCCTGTCATAATGCGATTAATTTGTACCAGATATGAAAATCGCATATAATAGTATATACACAGTATAAATAAAAGATTATTACTATAGACAGTAACGAAACGCACTTTCTATCCTTTTTTAATATAAGTACAAAGAATTATGTATGTCCTTTCTTGCTTATGTGACTGTATGTGTTTATACATGTGAATTTTTGGGTTGATAATGGTCATGTTAAATTATATGAAATACTAAAAACAACTTTTTCAAAATGAATCGAGCAAACACGAAATTGATGACAGTATTCAACACGAAAATTTAGATTGCCACAACCTATTAGTACCAACCATTGTTAAAATCGAAAATATTAACTGTATTATTATAAAATATTTATTATTATTTAACGTATATTTATTTTTATATAAGAAATCAAACTATAATAATACTTACAAATCCGGATCAGACGACACTCAGAAAAAACAATTTGAAGTTTTCTTTTGAATTAATTTAACAAAATTTAGCAGCACAAGAGTTATCACCAGACATTTTAAGCCACCATAATAATTAAATATCAGAAATATCACAAAACACACCAAAAATTACAAGAAAATATCAAAAATAACTAATGACAAGCTTTAAATAATAAAAATTTGTTGTTAATAATAAAAAAGTGGCAGTTAATACTGCACTGCCAACTTTGTTAAAAATTTTTAAAAAATCAGTGAAAATTAGACAAAGTAAATAATTTACGTAATTATCGATAGTAAATTTTCACAAAATAGTTTGTTTTTCTAAATTAAATTTACTTTAGTGATGATATTTTCACTGCATTATTATGTATAATGTTATGCATTATTTACCCAACATGGATAACCCTTGGAAATTTAATATTCCAAACGTACATTCTGACGTCATCCCGTTTGGTAACTGTTTGTGGAACAAACTATTATTTAAACTGTGGTATATAATTCAACGAGCTGGTAATGATAGCTATTACTCAGTAAGATGAACTTGGGATAGGAACCGAGTTTACGAGACAAGTGTCGTAATGCATCTGAGTGAGTAATAGCCATTGCAAGCGAGCAGAATATTATAATTTTTCTACGAATTTTTTCCTTTTTGTTTTAAATAAAATTGAAAATAAATTGTAAATTAAAAGAATAAAATTTTTAATCTTTCTCTATTTTTATTAAATGTTTGTATACGTATCTATGGAATATGGAAACGATCAAGATAAAATTCAAATTGTTTTGTGTATTTACATGTTAAGTACTATGCAACATATATGAGATTAAAACTTATAGATATATTATTCACAAAACATTCGCAAGCCAGTTGAATAATGGTTAATACGGTGATTTCATTGCTCGAAAAGTATTGAGTAATGATCATTCCTCCACACCTTTAAATAATGCCTAACTTTCTCAACAATTAACGGATATGTAATGAATGTGTTCTTCAACAGTCCTGAGTAGAAAAAAAAAACATTTTTACATATATACATTGAAACCACATTGGTACCCCCCCCTTTTGAAACCGCTTTATAAAAGGGTTAGATTTAATACAAATTAGTATTAAGTAAATTATGTTACCGATTATGAAAAAGTTTTGGATGATTGTAAAGACAATATAAGTAGATAAACAATGTTATTGAATCGCTCCTTGAAAACCGTGTTACCGAAAAACTGTCAGTAATCTCTATCGAAACTGCGGTTTGAAAGGACCGTGTTATGGGAGAGTTGACGATATATAGGAGCTACTACAACTCTCTGATATGAGATATGAGACACATCTATGGGTAGGTATGTGCAACTTGAAAATGTTCTATTCGTTAGATTTCATATACATATATACCTATGTGTATATTTGTAAATAATGTGTATGTATGAATTTAGATGTGCGAATGTAAAATATATCAAAAAAACATAAATAATGTTAGTTACAGTTAATTACAAAAATATTGGTTCTGTACTGGTAACTTCTACTGTTGGCTATGCATTTTGTTCTCTTATTTGATGCTTTCTTAATATTGCACAATGTATCTACCCGTAAAGAAAATATAGTAATTTGAAACGCTTCTACGCTTTTAATTCGTATGCCAAGTTATTTGACTTGGATGGACTCAGAAGCGAACGACTATTCAATTGTGATATTTTGTATTGCTTATACTATTTATAACAATACCCGCTAAACATACATATACAGTTGAACTCCAAGAAGTGCAACAAAGTGCTCCCTTTCCCTCTTAAGTTTCAGTTCTTGAAGTTCCAATGACGTTTCAAAAAAAGAAAAGAAAATAGATATATTTTCGTAACATTTTATCAACAAAATAATTTTTAATGTTAATTTTACTATGATCCTGAATATTTAAATGAAATCAATAATTATTCTACTGTACTTACTAAATAATTCAATAAAAAGTAATAACAATAATACGTCCTAAGCGTTATAATTCTTGTTTTTGACAGTGTGTAGCAATGTCAACAATCCGACTAAAATCTGTTATATAACATAATATGTGGGTAAATTACATATAAATGAAACTAACTTGAGCGTACACGTCGAATTAACCACTAATGATCAAACGGACGATCAACGAATGAACACACATGCATACTTCAGTAAAGCAACATACCTGTGTTAGCGAGGTATGATTTGTCCCTCTCACTTGATGTTTTTGTTGCACTTCTTGAAGTGTGCAAAAATTGGATATTTTCTGTATTCGTATACATTTTGCATTACCAAAATTTCACCCTACAAGGTTAGACTTAACCAAAAAATTACGAGTATTCAAAGTACTACAACGTAATTTACGTGTCTAATGCTTTTGTGGTTTACTGTGACATTTTTCTTTTTTAAATTTAATAAAAATTTTATATCTTTTCTTCATTTTCGCTGCGTCGGAGGTTTTTATTATTTTCTTTTTTTTTTAGTGTGTAAAGTATATTTACTTTCGTCTCAAAATACATGAATTTATTGTTTTTTATTTTAAGAAACGAAAAATGACTGCTTAGTAGCTTTGACGTTTGCTTTTTCTGTTTTTATTTATTTGATTTGATTTATATAGTATTTTTTTTTATTAAAACATAATTGAAAAATTTAATTATTAAGCATTTTTTTAGTGTATTGGTTGGTATATTCATTCGTTTTATTGTTTTGTTTTGTTCCTTTCCTTTGCTTTAAATCAATAATAAAACAACAGAAAGTAGAAAAAAACATGTCTGAGCTAATTCTGAAACAGGCATTTAGACTGTAAAGAACTGGCCACATTGATGATTGTATCCAGATATCCAATCTAGATCTGTTGGTTATAAAATTTAATCATACTGTTGATGGTAACTTACTTTGAGTTAATTAATATTCCAACCTATTATAAATGAGTGCGTAAGAGTGGTTGTTATTCTTGTGAAGTTCTTGTAATGTCCACTAGTTTGAAGCTTTACTTTTTGCTAGTCAACTTCTAAGATTTTCTGCATTTCTTTGTATATTTACCCCACAATTTTTTGATTATCTTCGTTCAGCTAACTAATAACGAAAATAAATAAATATATACCGTTACAGCTTTCATGGACGTTAGTATCTATTCTGCGTTATTTAATTTTGGTTCGTTGTTCTATCTGTCTTTCGTATCTGTTTGATTAGTACTTGCTGATAGTAGTTCAGTTCAGTTCAATTATCCTGAACAGAATTTAATAAGGTCAATGTTCCTATTTCTAAAGATTTTAGGCGCAAGTGTTCATAACGAGGGACAATTAATATATTATTATACTCACTGAAGATTGCACACAGATTTAATTTTTTAACAATCAAAACATTTATTGTCATCCTATTAAAGACAAATGGCTTCAGAGAGCTTGAATATTTTGTAATCATCAATTTATTCGTTGATAGAAATGTATGTATTTCGGCTGATACAAATCAACATTGTGGCTAGATATGTTAGCTCATGTTCCTACAATGCTCCGTTATAATCGATGATTTTCAATGTTTTTTTTCTTTTCTTTGACATTACAAAGGAGCAATACTAATGTTAATGGAACCAATTGAAATTTTTCTTATTAACACTATGAGGCCCGAGCACTTTCATAGTAAACTTCCCCGGAAGCCGGCAATATTTAAAAAAGAAAAAAAAAAACAAATACATAAAATAATTCAAACACTGAATAGATTCAACACAGTTCAACATGTATGTGTAAAACTGTAAACATACGTACATACTACATTTGCACTGACATTCAAATCAATTTTATTTAAAAACATAAATTATTGTATATTTTTTATGTATTTTTTGTTTATCTTAAAATTTTTTATACATAGAAAGCATAGAAACCAAAAGAGTAGTTTGTGTTAGTATGTATTTATGTACATATTATGTGAGTAGGAACACATCCGTGTGATGAATGATGGTAAACATCGCACACATAATGCGTAACCAACTAATCAATTAATCATTGATCGCGGTCGGCCTCTGGGGATGTTTTGTTTGGTTTCGGATGCCGAAGCCTTGGGACTGAAAGTGTTAAATAACATTAGCTAATATTTCAAGAAAACTTATACAAAGTGGTCGAGAATTTTGTACCGTAAATAGTAGAGCTGACATTGCGTTTAAAAATAAAGATACTAAGATTTCCAAAACCTATTATTAAGGGAAAAGCAACTCTGTAAAGGGGTGAAATTAAAATCATTTTTTTTCTAAATTCTCGACAATATGATTGTTCTTGATTCTCCAGATATTTTCACGAATAAAAATGTACAAAAGGTTTTCGATAAATAATACCGTTTTCGAGTAACCTAGAGTACAAATGTATATTCCAAAATTATTCCTCATTGATAAGCGATAGAGTAATTGGTGCCAAAAATTTAATTACCTTTATACACACCCTCAAAATATCAATACTTTATTTAAAAACATCTACAATTTTTTTTTAAAAAACAAGTGGTTTTTGTTCCACCTTTCTGGATCGAAAGTACAATCGAAGTTACAATTGTAATGAAGAAACACATTCATATTATTTTTTTATTTTGTTTTCGTAAATATTTTAGTATACTGTAACCACAGACCAATAAACACTATTATATTATACTACTAGACAAAGCGTAAAGCCAATCTCTAGGCATTTTTCTTGAAGTAGGTAACAGGGTGAGACGAAGGAATATAATGTCAATTTTCGAGCAAATGTGACTATAATTATTGCAAGATATAATTTTTATACGCAGGCCCAGCCTGGCCCACCGGGACACTGGGATGGATCCCGGTGCCCCCTCCTCCTGGCAGAGGATCAGCGCCCTCGCCCCCAAACGTTACATAAATTTTATAATGTTGCAATAAAAAATTACTGCATTAAAAATATTTGTTTATGTTGCCTTTTCTAGTATTTTTATTCAGAGTCACCATTCAATTTTTTGTGATTGTTATTGCAACGGTCCAATAGCTAGTGTTATCGAGTCCATACTTCGATTTGGTTTGACTTAAAATTATTAAAACCCGTCTTCGTTCCACTATGACAAATGAAAGCTTCGAGGCTGTTATGATGATAGCAGAAGGATGTCTTGAACAAAATGGAAAGCGAAATCGCCATAGAAAAACTTTGTATAAGTAGTACAGACTTGAAACGTCTTCTTTCATAGTGAAGGCAGGTTTTAATGACAGTCAACTTGATTTGTTTAAATTTAGCCAACTTTATTAATGTTATTACAATTTGTAATATTAAATACTTTGTAATTCACACTTTTTTTACAATAAATTATATTAATTGAGTGTAACCCTGCATCACAATTTGAGGGTCAGTCCACCGCCCTTTAAGGTTACCCAGGCCGGGCCTGTTTATACGTACGTATTTTTTTTTTAAATAAAGCGAATACCACTTTCTTTCTTTCAAAATTTTGCAGTTTCTTCTCCAAAAAGTAAATTTTTATTGCCAATATTATATTTTTACAATAATTATTTGGAAACGTTACTACGGATAAAATTCATTACTATATAACAGAATACTATTAAAGTCGGAACTTTGTTGTAACTGGTTTATAATTAATCGGTATTTGTAATATAGTATGTTCACTGGTCTGTGACTGTAACTTATTCCTTTTGGCATTAGTAACTGTTATGACATTAGGTACAAAACCGCTGTGACCTTATTACTCTTGATACAGAATTGCTGTACTCTTATTGTTAGTACTTTTGGTAAAGAACCGCTGTGACCTCACTACTTTTGGTACAAAATTGCTGTAATCTTACTACTTTTGGGACAGAACTGCTGTAACCTTACTACATACTTTTGGTATAGAAATTTGTTGGATAAAATTACTGAAACGGTAAATCGATCTTGACTAATGGTAGCTTTGAAGTAATATTATATTATCTCTTTTTTGAGGAAAATTTTACTGTAGTTGGAATAACGTTAGGGTAGGATCTGATAAAGTTTGAATAGTTTTCAGAATAGTAACAAAATTTGAATACAGTTCAAATAAAATCTGTAAGATTGTCATTCTGCGCTGCAAAATCTCACGACAAATTTTAATTTCATCAAATAATTTCATCAATACCGTCTTTCAGAAGTCACTGCTAACAACTACCTTGCACGCGGGCTTCTTTTTGAAACTTTTTGGCTTTATGATAAAACAATCATTAAAAAATATTATAAATTCGTCAACCGAAAACACTTAAAATTTTTTCATCTTTAATTTAATTTTACTTGATAAATAATAATTAAATAAATATGTATATGTTTGGTCTAATGCTTGCATTGCGCTACCTATGGTTGTGACATCTATGAAACAGAAAGTAGGTACTATGGTAATTGAATTTGAACTTTTTAAATTTACATTAATGGTTAGTTGCATGCTTAACGACTGCCATCCATTTCTCTAAATTTTATATATATGAACTAGTGAATACGTATATTGGAATAATTGAATAAACATTAAAATATAATGTACTGCTTATATTATAAATGACATTAGTAGTGAATTCAGTATGTAAATAAGTGCAAAATAAAATTGTTTTAAACATTAGCTGAAATTGAAACGAGTTTCATATACGATGGCTCTTAAAGTAATTTATCATGTCACGACAGCCGTAATCATATTAACTATTACCAGCTTATTTTAAGATTTTTTTATATTCTAACTAATCAAAGGAACAAAATCTATTTAGGTACAAGATAGCTTTTGTCAGAAAAAGCTACAAATCTATTTCCTTTGTAAATGATTAAAAAAATTTTTTATACAATTGTTTATATTCAGGAGTAAAAAAAATTGAAACATAATTAGGTAAAGATTATGTTAAAAGCTAAAATCTACCATGAGTTTGTTTTAAATAAACTTGTATCAGTATTTCCTCTGTCAATTATTATATAATCGCATTATACATACACTCATCGAATAAAATTAAGAAGCGAAATATTTTGAAAATCGTTGCCTTATTGCCTTATTAAATTATTAAAATATTCAAAAAATTTAAAGTTGGCACTGCTTTTTTAGAATTTTACAATTTTTTATTCGTCTGAACGATTTGAATAGGGCCTGGACTAATGACTTCCTGATTTGTACAATTGAAATTTGACCATAAAAAATTACGATTAAAGTTCTAGACAAACGAAATAGAGTTTTGGTATGAAAGAGGATTCGGAACCATTCACCAGACGCCTGGACAAAAAGAGGAGAAGGAATCTTTTTTGCTCGTCGCTTGTATTTTTGGAAGAACATTTCTGAAAAATTGTGTTTGTCCTCGAGCCCCATTGTTTCTCTCAACGGCTCTGTGTTTACAGTCTGTTTCAGAGAAATAGGAACATACAATATTTATCAGAGGAAAAAATTATTGGGATTAGAGTATGTTTATTTTTTATGGGTAGGTAACTACGTATAATTTTTATACAGTATCCGTAGTCATTGGTACATTCCAGTTGCCAAAAAGTAAATAAAGTGCATAACTCTGAAATCAAAAAAATAATCTTACCATACATGTCCAATTTCTTCAAGATTATTTTGATGCGATATCATGTAAATTTTTAAATTTCCTTATGTTAAAATTTATATGTTCTTAGTTGCATGAAACACGCTGTATATTTTAGATAATATGTATGTATGTGTAGAACTATTATATTGTACCTAAATAAAAATTAATGCTTAGTCATAACTTTTGACTTGACATCACCGAAATGAAAATTTTATTAATTTGTAATTATATCTTTATTGTTATAAAAACAGAATTATTACACTGTTATCGTTGAACTTTATGTAAAATGATGTACCTTAACGTGTACGTAACGACTGTAACGGTAAGCAGTGAAGTGATAACAATCTTTTTGTAATGTTTTAAAATTCAACTACATAATTATATAAGTGTTTTAACTACATATACAAGTTACAATAATGAATTTTGCATGTTGTGTACAGAGCAAAATTTTCTATTTTATTTTTATCAGAATTACCAAGATACATGAAACAAAAAATTGTTTAGAACTAATTAATTTACTCAAAGCACACTGATAAGTGTAGATTAGAGACCATCATGCTACCTTGTAAATGGTGATATCTGTTAATGTATGAGACATTCGGATAGTTGAATTTTAAATTTACTTTTAGCGAATTTGCAGAATGGAAATTCAACTATTACAGTAGGTCTCATGACGCGACTAGAGCTCAGCACTATGGCAGAAATTTGTTTTGAGGTCCCTAGAAACCGAAAATAATATTCACTAAAATTTATATATATATATATATATATATATATATATATATATATAATATATATAGATATATATATATTATATATATATATATATATATATATATATATATAGATATATATATGTATTTATGTATCAGCACGATAACTCTCAAACGAAATGTCCTAGGTTTACGAAATTTGGTGAGAACGTTGGAAGTCCAAAAATCTTGGATGAGTTCTTCAGCCAGACACGTCGGATGCCAGGAACATGGTTTTTGTTCTTGCAAAAAATTAGTTTTTTGCCAAAATTTGCTATAATTTAAACGTTTTGGCCATATTTTTTTACACCATTGCAAAGACGGAAAAAAATCACATAATAAAGGTTTTTGAACTATTATTCTAGGTAAGCTAGTTTTTGAGAAAATAAGAAAAAAAAGACAATTTATTATTCTATGGAGATATCTGTAAAAATGGAGCCAAGTACTGTTTGTGTTGATACTTCAATATTTATTTAAAATACCCCTGTCGCAGAATCCTGCATAACATAACGAATTTCCATCTACAAAAGTACGTTTTTCTCGGAAACTAGTTGATATAGAGTAATTGTAAATAAAAAAACCTTCTTTATGTGATTATTCCGTCTCATTCCGCCAATTTTTTTTCACGAAAAATTTCATTTTACGAAAAAAATTTGGCGGAATGAGGCGGAAAAATCACATAAAGAAGGTTTTTTTTTATTTACAATTACTCTATATCAACTAGTTTCCGAGAAAAAATTACTTTTGTAAATGGAAATTCGCTATGTTATGCAGGATGCTGCGACAGGGGTATTTTGAAGTAATTATAGGCTTACAAGTATAATTTATCCTTTGATTTAATTGAAAAGGAAGGAACCTAGTCATTATATTTGTTTGTTTACTTTTTAACGGAGAAAAGAACTTGATACCATTTCAGTCTAAGGCTACCTAAAATAAAATAGGGGCATTAACGAGATTTTATTTAAATTTCAGAACGTATATTTTCATGTTGCCAAACACAATAAAAATATGGTGTAGAAAATTTTGCATATAGGTTAGAGGTAGGTAATGATCGTATAAAATTTGGAAAACTAGCGTTAAACTGTACAGAAAATGTTTAAAACTGCTCACATTCTATGGAAATAATTTATAGATAGCCTCAAATGTATACCGATCATGAACAAATGAACACATCGCGCCTCGGCAATAATAGGGTATCACATCAGATCTGGAATTTACATAAGAGATACGGCTCTGTTGTTATTGAGGTGCGATATTATGTATAGAGTTTAGACCTAGTATACCAGTGTATAAATCCAGAAACCACAAGATATGCTCAAGATATGACCAATTGCTTTTTGTAATCAGTGCAGTAATCCTATTACCCCGTACTACCAATTTTTAGTATTTTTCAGGTGATTACGTTGCAACTTCAATTATAGAAATCCTAACGGGCGTTGTAGTAAATGTTTCAATTATACAAGGACCTTAACATGTATGATGAGCATGCATTCTTAAAAGCTGTTTGAAATTTTGAAATTGAGAAAATTTATCTCACTAAGGAACTTGCAGAAATATTTCTGATAAATTTTAATAGACTTACCTCCAGTTTTTCGGAGTTTGCTTACTATTTTTAACCCCACCGGTTACAATCGCAACAATTAAAAGAAGCTTTTCTAAATAATCGTTTATTAAAAATTGTTTTAGGGCTTCTATGGGACAAGAACAGTTACCGAATTTATAAATACTGTTCATAGAAAAATTTGCCGCAGTATTCTTCCTATCGCAGTACTGCTGTCGCAGTATCCTTCATAACATAGCGAGTTTCCCATTACAACAAACAATTGTAAAACTCGAAAAACTGCACAGTGAATAATTTTTGTGTTAAAATTAACACATTTCACATGTCCAGAACGGTCCACTCAATTTTTTGTGTTATTTTAACACAAAGCAAATGTGTCAAATCTATACACAAGATTTGTATCAATGATTCAGATTTATCAGAGTTAGTTGTTAAATATTTTTATTCAATATTTTACTTCTACTGCAGCTTAACCCTTTCCAATCATGTGTTGGACGTCTTCCGACATTGTCTTTTTCCCGTTCCTATTCTTTGTCGGAACACGTCCGACATCGTTTTCTTTCCTTTATTAGTTTTATTATTCCCTAGAATCTATATTGCCGACCTATTTTGAGTTAGTTTCATGTTTAGCCATTAGATTGCATGTTGTACACACGTTATATAATCGTACGATTTATTTTTTTTGTTTTTTTTTTTGTTTGTGTAAACATGAGAAATATAAATTTTGATTAATTAATTGTATAGTAGTTATATTTACGCAAATCAATTTCTTCTGTATTTAGAATTTTGTAAAATAGAAATATTTTATTTTGATATTAAATAGATGGCACTTTATAATTTTATTGTATAATTCCAAATCAATAATTTTCATTATTGAAGGATAGCTGGCATGTTAGTGTCGAAGTGAGATGGATGTATGTCAGATTAAATTTAATTCAGACCTGGTGGCAACACCTTAGTTAAAAAAAAGATTGGAAAGGGTTAAGATATTTGAAAATCGTCAAAAATTATAACGATTTTGTTCATATATTATTATAAATGAGACTCAAAGAACGCAAAGCAAGTCAGTTCTTTGTAACAATTCTTACTTGTGTACATATATATCTACGAAAATATATATAATAAAAAAGATGAGAGTAGTTCTTATTATTAAACAAAACCGAAAATTTGTAAGTTTTTTCAGTTACTAACGAATCTAGTTTTATTAAACGTTTAAAAATGAAACAATTTTCTTACATTTTAAAGTTATTTTGTTACAGACTCAGTTAAAAAAAATCATGTAATAGATATATATTCTAATCTAATTTACTTACGTATAACATTCTTTTGCTCTACACAAATATTATGTTACTTCTTTGTTGTATAAAACAGGTTAGCATTTTTATTCTGTTAAATCGAAATTTGTGTTAATATTTTCATTTAACACAAACACGAAATGTTACATTAACGCAGGGTTGTATTACTTATCTAACACAAAAATTTTAACCATTAGTTTTTTTTTTTACGCAGAACACAAATTTTTTTACTTTATGCTTACACAGGACAATGGTTCAAAAACGTATCTTATATAACTTTTTTCGCTCTCTACCATTGTTCAAAAAATTTTAATTGTGATAAATTTTTGCAAAAAGTTCATTTTTTTGAACTTTTAGACATGAAGCTGAAGAACCCATTGAAAATTTTTTAACTTTTAATTATTGCTGGACTGAAGCTTTTACAAATCAGAAAAAAATGAATATTTTGATTTTTCTATAGAACACAGATTATTAGATTGAAAATCTTGCAGATATTTAAAATAAGAAAAGCTATATACATATATATTCCAGTTTATTTTATGCTGTATTTACAAACGCCAAATTATATTGTCATACAACATCTAAAATACTGTAATGTTATTTGTATTTGGTAATTTCAAATCTCATCAACATAAATCCAAAGTCGTGTACATCAGCTTACATTCTCCATTCCATTCTCTTCACTCCGCGTATGTATGAAAATTTTGATATAAAACATCTCCCATCTTCTCTCTTGAAGCTCTACACTCTCTTAACGTCTCTACAAACTCAACTACAATTTCTATAATCGTCCCTTACGTCAGTAAACTGTCAACATCATATATTAATAACGTCAACGATCATCTATTTATACCGTATACCGGTGTATACAGGACGGCGAGGAGGGTAGTCGGAAAGTTGCAGCGGGAACTTAATATCTTTGTTGTCGTATAAAAATCAATATTTAAAATAAATATTAAAAAATCGAAATAGTTTTCTCTCGTGTTTAAGTTTTTAGGCATAAAAAAAATGAAAAATGCCCTTTTCCTCCAGTGACTGTGGAGTGAATAATTTATCAGAAATAATAAATATATCGAAATAAGTTGTTTTCAGTGCTCCATATCAAAATTGGCAAAGCGGAACACTTACGAAATCAGACTGGTGTCGGTTGAACATTGAAAATCTAGCACAGAGATATCTGGATGGTGGAAAAATTTTTTCCACAAGAGACGGAATTGGGTATATTTTAACCTCATAACAATTGCTATCTCCGACCTGTATTACTAGAAGAATCTTCCAGAAAAATCTAAAAAAAATCATGAATATTAAAAATTAAGTGCAGATTGAACGAAAATTATCGAGACTGAATTTTCTTATATAATTTTCTTTGTTCATAAGAAGAAAACAACTATAACAATGCATATTAATAAGCATACGTTACTTTTAAATGTTTCATATTTGTTAGCGTATCTATAAAAGTAATGTATCCAAAATATTTAAAAAAACTGACAAATATTTTTAAATAATTTTCTGACTCAGAATATTATTTAGTAAAAATGTTTTATAATAAGTAGTTTCGCTAAATAATTATTGAAAGAAAACAAGCCATGCGCATGGATACATTCGGTAAATATGTCTGTTTCTTATTCTGGTAAGCATAATTAAGCCAGGATAAAGATATGACCGTTATGAAAGCGAGAATTATAGTTTATTTCAGGAATAAAATTTATTCAACAGAAAAAAAAGTATTTTGCCTACCCTCATATGCTATTATATTAAATCCATAATAACAACTGCCAGTACGGAACACTATTTACGCAAATACACCTTCCAGTTGACGTTTTTAGGATTTCGTAGTTCTAATAACGAAATCATTATGAATTTGTCATTTATTTTTGTGGATAATCATATATTATTTATTAACAAATTAACGGCTAATTTTGATATTAAATAAAAATAAGAAATATTTATTCCTAAGAATTGTGAAAAACTCTAGCTATTGAGCTGCGAAATCCTGACTTAATATGTGTCTAACACGGACATGCCATTTTTTTTTTTGTTTGGTCTTAACTGTGTAGACGAGTCGCCTTATTCCTTTCTTGAAGTTTTTATTTAAAATTTATTTCAATGTTAAAGTAATAAAAATGAATTTCAGTTCAACATGATAGCCGTGTATCATGCACACTACAGTAAGCGTATGCTACATTTGTTTCAAGTCTGTACTAAACACTTGGTACTGTCAAACGTCAAAATAAAAATGCCAAAAAATCAATTCATTCAAGTCAGGATTAGATGTTAAATGTATTTTAAACTGGAGCAATTTCAAGCCTCTTTTTGGTATTATTAATTTTTTTTCGGTGGATACTTTCATGCTTATTTCTTTTACTTTCAAAAATAATGTTAATAAAACTGTAATAGTACACGGAGAGAAAATTCCTATAAAAATTACTGTGCTCATACTACAATCAACGTGTAACAGGCGAACATATTCAATTTTGTACGGTAAAATTATAAAAATTATAGTTATATTATTGTAACTTTTATAATTTTACCGTACAAAAATTGGATATGTTCGCCTGTTACACGTCGATTGTAGTATGAGCACAGTAATTTTTATAGGAATTTTCTCTCCGTGTAGAACGTACGTGCTTCTTTCTGCATTTAAGACAGTATTCTAGTCTAGAATTTTTTCAAATTCGATTTTTTGTTTGATTTTTTGAAAAAATTACCTTTAAAAATGTGTCCTCGAAAGGAAATTAAAAATTTTGAAAATTTATAAAGTTGAAGCCATTTTAATAGAGTAGGTTCCGGTATCAGTTATTTTGTTATTGACTAATTCAATTATTAAAATTGATAAACTTAAAAGATCGGGTGTCTACAAATTAAACAACCAAGGTTGTAATGGTTTTTACATCGGTCAAACTGGGAGAAACTTTGAAAGCCGGAAAGCAGAGCATTTCAGGCCGTATAGAAATAAGAAATCTGACTCTGCTTTTGCGAGGCATTTAATAGACACCGGACACACTACAGAACGGGAAATTACCGTGTTACACGAGGCAGGCAAAGGACAGAAGTTAACAATCCTGGAAGCAATAGAAATAAATAAACATAGCTCCGATCACCTTTTAAATGATTACACCGATATTTACAGTTCCATTTTATTTTCAGTATTATAATTTATTTAAATTTTAATTTCTGTTTAAAACTGTATTTACTGTACTATTTTCTTTTTGCCAGTTTCAAGTTCAATCTTTTGTCACGTGTTTGTTTGTCTTTTATCAGATGTAATATAATCTTGTTATATATAATCTTTCACATCATATACCACTCCTTCTTCATAAGTGTAGGTAGATAAAATTAGGGTCAAATGGGACATTTGCAATAACGGGGTAAATGTGATAACATACTATGTCTAGCCATATTGTTTTGTAAACGGGGCTGCCATTTCTGATATGAAGAAAGTATTACCTTAACTCAAAGCTAACCACCTGTTAACACTGTTTTACCGACGGACGAATGAGTAACCATTACATTTCGCGGCAAGTGTTCGAGAAACGTGGTTCCAAAATTTATAATCTAACTTTTCATCGAGTGTCATCTACATTTCTAATGTAAATTTCTTTTTTTTTTGTCTAATGGTGTTGCCTTGTGTTAGAAAGATAAATTAATTAGATATTTTTATCATATCTACTACAGCTTACAAGGTATAGCCGCTATTGCATTTGTCCCAGAAATTTGCTACCTTGGAGTAATTGCAATATAAGCATTATTACATTTACTCAAAAAAGGAATTAAGCACTGCGTAGGCGTTGTACAGAAAAAAGTGAACGATCGTTAGGAGGTAAAATTTGTACGACGCAAGGGTAGTGTTTTTGCACGGCCAATAATGGTTGATACTAATCTAGTTACGTCTGACTCCATCGTTCAGATATTGCCTAACCCTAAAATAACTAGACGTGGAATAATATCCTTTGATTTTAAGTTCCCTAATATAATTATTTAATAATTTCGATTCAAGGTATTTTCCTACCTAATTAAGAAATGAAAGCATTTTTTTTAAAGTTCATAACTTGTGATACAATTGTCCGATCTCATTGAAATAAAAACTAAAAATTTTTTTTTTCTCTTTTATTACTATTAAAACACACTGTTAAAAAATTAGTTATGATTATTACATTTGCCCCTTTTGACGGGGTAAATGACATGGTACTTAATTTCAAATCTCATGTTTATGAAATTCTACTTATATCTTTTTTTTCAATACTTAAAATAATATAGACTCATATGTGTTTGATAGCAGACATGTATGTGCATTCTTAATTTCTAAGAAGTAAATGAGCAGTATGCAATTGAATTTATAAATTTAGCTATCATACTCGCAATTGCCTCACTTGACCCTAGTATATAAGGCATGTATCAAAGGTAATTTTAATGCTGTTTGAAAATGAACTGACGGTTTGAAACAATATTGACACAGTTTCAAAATAAAAGTAGTATTTTTTGCGAAGTAAAATATTTGTTTATTATATTTACAAATATGGAATACCATAAAGTAACGCTCAAATCTAGTAATATTATATTTCAAAAATTTAAATGCATTTTTTTTTCAAATATATATTGCTTTATGGTAAAAATTATGGACATTGCGAAATTATAATTTTAATTATTTTTAAAAATAACTGTAAAAACCCTCAAAAAGTAATGTATTTCGATTTTTAAAAAATTTTGCTTACTTTGTAGTTCCTGACAGAATCACAACCTTTCTAAACCAGAATATTTTTCTTCTTTTTATTGTGTAGGTGAACAAAAACTGTTTGAAATTGATAAACACAATTCTGCTGCAGATGAATTTTCATTTTTTCTTTGTACGAATTGTTTATATATATATATATATATATATATATATATATATATATATATATATATATATATATATATATATATATATATATATATATATATATATATATATTCTTAAACTAGCAATTAATGGACGCTAAAAAATAGTAAGAATATTATATAAAAAATAGTAAGAATATTATTATATTATTATAATCGATCTTTTTTATTGATTCCTAATAAAAAACCGAAGTTTTTGTTCTCTAAATTAGAAAACCCTCTTAACGCAGATTAAAACTGTGCAAAACCGAATCGGACAAAAATAAAAATTGTATTAATAATAAAACGATTCATATATTTTTGGATTTTACTGTACTACATATCCAACTCAACGTTACGAGCATATACAAATATATGTAATGTACTTACGTAGCCCAACTATAAATCTTGCATGTAATATTGAAAAGTCACGAGGTAACAAATACCTGGTGTATGTAAATAAAATTGTAAACAACAATTGTACATATTTGTATGAATAAATTTATTTTTCCTAAGTGCATATGATGTTATGTTAGCACCGTAACGGCATACAGAGCGGAATAGGGAGTGGAAATGATGGAAAATCTATCATCGTTCATTCCCTCGATAAAACAAACATACGATAATATAAACAAATAAAAAAAGATGTATTTTACACAAATTTTTGTTAGCGTGTGAATTGTTGTAAACAAGTTATTCCTATTATGAGGTAAGAGTGTGATGTTACAGCACTGGAATGATTATTCGGTAAATATTAGGCTTTTATTATTTGTATAGACAAGAAAATGTGGCGGCGATATTAAAAAAATTGACCTTGAAAATATATAGAGCATAGTGTAAGAAAATTCTAGGAAAATTATGAATATGTTTACGTACACTTCAGCGTGTCTAGACAGCCAAATAATTTTCGGAAATTTTTACACTAAAAATAGATTTTTTGTTTTTTAACAAAAATAAAATTTAAAGGGTAATTTTACTAGTAATTTCAAATACTCTGTGTAGATTTTTTCAAAATTTTCAAATAATCTTATGTTTGATAACATTCTTGGACCCTTCTAATATCTAGGATTCTATACATCAAAAATTTATATAGTATTTGTTGACTATAGCGAAAATTTTATCCAAACTATTGATTTTTTTTCTTCCATTCTACCTATAACTGATAATGGTTAACTCGTAGATCTATTAGATCTACGGTATGAAAATACGGATTCCGCCGTGAAAGGCAATTCTACCAAGTTTTCTAAGGTTTTTCCTTGATTAAACAAATTATTCAAATCATACAAATTTTCTATTATAAAAGATAATTATTTTTCAAAATTAAAAGTACGGAAAATGATGTATTGATAAAGTAGATAGATTCAGACCCGGAGGCATTGATAAGTGGCCTGGAAAATGTTGGTTAAAGTAAGCTACTAATAAAAGTATTAATATTTTTTTTTCTAGTCAACCTATTTTTGGTTAAAAGTGGAAACGTTTTATTCTTTGCTCCAAAGCCTTTAGTTTCGCTCCACGGCCTTAGATAAATTCCACTGGTCGCCTTGCCAACACATTCTAAATGTCTGGAATCTCAGTGAAAAATTTCTGGATGTGATTCATACAATATTTCTTCTCTAATCGTTAGCCATTACAATATTTTGACATTTAATTTATTTATATTAAAAGTACAATATAATTATGCAACTAAAGCTATCTAGTTTTCTTTAATTTTAATCGAAAGTATTCTCGATATCAGTTGTTTACTCACTTCTATAGATGTCTTCAACGTGGATTGATCGGAAAAATAATATGTATAAAAATCAAATCAACCATAAATGGTTTGACGTCAACAAACAAATGCGACAAATGAAACATTAGACATACCTAGTTTTCTATCTTTTCTCCTATTTATTATTTTTACATTAGGGTAACTATGGTAACTTAAAATTGTACATCTAATTTTTCTTCGTTTGTTGATGACCTCAGATCATTTTTACTTGATTTGAGCTATCAAGCCTTTAATATTTTTATTGAATAGTACTAATAATAAATGTTGTTACTTTCATGATAATAATTTAAGCAGGAAAAGTAAATTTTGTATAAAATAAACAATTTCGTAAATTTTCTTTCTAGTTTCTCGAAACTAAAGTCTAAAATTGACAGACACTTTAACCGGAGAATCATATATAACACTTTTATGCAAAAATAACGACCGAGAAAAACTAAATAAATAATAACTAACACGGGAAAATCCATCCATTTTTCTTCACTTATGTGTCAATATAACGTTACATATATTATTATTATTACTGCCAAAAGGTAGAATAAGTACAGCGTATTCTGTATGGAATTTCATATGTTGCACTTATATTGCATATTTGAAACGTATCGCTAGATTCAAAATAAAGTTCAAAATCTGAAGGGATGACAACTTTTGATAGTGCACTGTAATATGATGTAGCTAGTACATTCTGCGTCAAAACCAGAAATTGTATACTTATCCGCTTGTCGCGATATTTGTTTTGCCATAAAATACAGCCGAATCGCGTTATGAGTCTGCTTACGGAACCATAGGAGAATATAATTCTAAGAATTCCTGTACCTATACTTGTGCTTGGTAGTCGACCGCCGTAACTCGCACTTCTCCTACTTTTCAAGCGTTTGAGTGTGCATTTATTTATAATCAAATTGCCCTAGACGTTTTGTGCAGTATTACTTATCGTTAGAAGCGGCACAAAATCTATCTATTTAAAAAAAAATATATTTACTAATATTTTATAAATGCGTTCTATAGTTTGTGTGACAGGAATTTAAACGATGCTATCCACACATATTTTCTTTAAAACATTTTTTAAAATCTTTCGTAGAAATTGTAAATAATATTGTTAGTCAAACAAAGTTTGTAATGTAATCCGCGCGATGGACGAACAAAACTTGCTTTGGTCAACTACACATGTATTGTGTAAACACGGACCTATAAAATAATTTTTTTTGATGAATAAAAAAATATTGAGAAGATGATTTATAAGTTGCACTAATCGTACGCTTGCTAGTTCATTAAACGTCAACACCAATGTTCCGGTCTCATAACGAGAGACTCAAATGAATTTTTGTTTCCGTCATGATGGGGGAATGTTTACAATAGAAATATAAATTGGCGGACTCTTAATGTTAGTCGGTTGTAGTACAGTATCTTTCAAAAATTATAATAAATTTATGTGAGAAAATTCACTTGGTGAACTTTAAATTGGTTTTGAGTGTACACAGACGCACATAAATGTATTCATGTAGATGTGGCGTATCTATTCGTTACTTTGTATAATCTTTAGTCAGTGTCGCATAGACATAATATCATCTCGTAAGCATACATTTTATATACCCAATTCCAGTGTGCATAGGTCCAACGGGCAGACTACATGGTTCATTAGTAATTCATATTTTAGGTAGTATTTTTTAATAGTTTAATGTTAGTAATGTCCTAGCTTCCTGAATCGATCAATCGGAGAAATAACTAGCATTGTGTGGTTTGCTAATTCTTTCTACTTTCAGGATTCATTTACCAGGCATTTATCATAGCTCTGTACATATTATATTATTTTGTACAATGCATAGAAAAGAGCGCATTGCGACTATACAATATTATATATTTTAACTCAACATATGTAGTATATGTACCTACTTGCTACATAACAGCTTTAATATTGTATATTTGATACTTATTTTCTATATATTGTTTCTTCATATGATAATACATATAGGTACCATGACAACATTTTTCCGAAGCACCTAACGTTTTATGGAAATTTAATGCATATTTGAACATATTTTCAAGATAGTTTAAATGAATATTTAGGTTATTTATAAAATTCTTAGAACTTTCTCACTTGAAAACAATTTAGAATCTAGCAATTTATAAACTAATGTTAGAGTGAAGTACTTTGATATGAAATATAACGAGAATTTAAGTTACGAAAAACCTGGTTTAACGTTCTGGAAAATCCAATTTTTTTATTGTTTTAATCGAAAGCAATGTACCTGAAATAAAAATGAGTGAAATTTTATCATTTAAATAGTATATTATTTTAAAAAGTTGAAAATACTTTCCTCGAAACGATGGATGCCCTATTTCGGGCATCAGTTATTTTACATGTGGCTCTAAACACAAATCTAGGTTATGCTATGTTCATTAGAATTATTTTAAACTTTTTAATTATTTAATTACTAAAATGAAAATTCAAGAGCTTATAGTGATTTAAATATCAATAATAATGAGGTTTAATGCTCGTTTTAAAGGCTCTGTTTGTTTATAACAAACGCCACTCACATCATTACTTTTTTTATACATTTTTAAAGCACCTGATACGTTTATAATAAATAGAACTTGAGGTATCATGTCGAGCAGCTTGAAAAAAGTAGTTTCAAGAAAAATGCATTTAAAGTTCAGAAGTAAAATACCTGATACTTAAAACACCTAAAACTGTTCAAAACTTTTAAATTTCATTTAAAAAAAAAAAAAAGACACCTAAAACTTTTCAAAATTTTAAAATCTCATTTAGAAAAACGCCGTGAGCACCGGAGCCCCCTCACGGAAGTCGAATTTATCCTTTCATCTTCGGTATTGAATGTCTACAAGTGAAATGTAATTGAAAGTCCACAAGCGATTTGTCATTTTGGTGGTTTCAAAACTGATGATGAGTGTCCGGTTGATCGGGGCTTTAAAAAAAGGTTTTAAGTTTTTAAGGGCTGAACCTCAGTAAATTTCAATTTTGTGCCGATAGCAGTTAGCAGGAAAAAAGCCAACACAATTCGTACGAGGGCATTCCTACCCATGCTTATCCGCCAATTGCCTTTGTGTTTTATTTTTAAATATTAAAAAAGGAACTTAAATAGTAAACTGGAAGGCTTTTATGAAGATATTTTTTCTTTCCAAAAAGATACAAAACTTCTATTTTATAAATAATAAAAATCCAAAATTCCTAATTTATAAATAAACAGTGATTAGAATAAAAATAATGCATTTAAAACACATTTAACAATAGCATTCAATTCCGATGTAAAAATGGGAGAAGTGGAGGGAAAAGTAATGTGGACTCCCTAAAAGGTACTAGCTGGATACTAACTGAATACACGTACAAAGTTTCAGCCCTCTAGGTTTCCTTAGAGAGTCTCTAGACGTGTTAGAAAACAAGTAAAAAAATTAAGGAAATATTAGCGTAAAAATCGTGGGAGTAAGGGTTAAAAGTTGAAACCTCCAAAAAGCAGTGTCTGGCTATTAGCTTAACCTGTACACAAAATTTCAGCCCTCTAGGTTTATTTGGGGAGATTTTGACCCGAATGAAACTGATAAAATACCCCTGTCGCAGCATCTGCATAACATAGCGAATTTCCAAATCTTGGGCACTGGCGGATCTCATCTAAGACCTGTACCTATTTAAAATAGTTTAGCTTTCTAAGAGTAAAAGAATTTTTAAAATCAGCTGGGTAATTAGTTTTGGTAGTTTTGGGGACCCAAGAACCCGAACGAATTTTGTGCAGCATAGTTGTATCCATCTAAAATAATTTAATTCTCTAGCAGTGAGAAATTTTTTAGCATCGGTTCGATAGCTTATTACTGGCGTTTTCGGATCTGCAAGATCCCGGTGGACCTCATTAAAAAATCAGCTCGACCGTATATTCTAGGCGGACTTTATGTAATATATATATATATATATATATATATATATATATATATATATATATATATATATATATATATATATATATATATATATATATATTCAAAACCCGTTGTGTAGCATTCTACGCCGCATTTGCATCCGCAGGACAGTTGTGGATCTCAGATAACACAACCTGTACCTATCTAAAATAGTTTACCTTGGTAATAGTAAAAGGGTTTCAAAATCGGTCAGTTATTTTATTTTTGACACTTTTAGGTCCTACTGACATTTCAGACCTTACATAACGTAATCTATATGTATCTAAAATAGCTTAGCTCCCCAACAGTGAAAAAATTTTAAAAATCGGTCGGCTAGTTTATTTTTGACGCTTTTGGATCCGATGGACCCTGGCAGACTTTACATAACATAATCTATATTTATCTAAAATAGTTTAGCTCTGTAAGAGTGAAAAAATTTTCAAAATCGGTCGGTTAGTTTATTTTTACCACTTTTGGGTCCCATGGACCCTGGCGGACCCTAAATAACGTAATGTATGTCTATCTAAAATAGTTAGTTCCCCAACAGTGAAAAAATTTTCAAAATCGGTCGGTTAGTTTATTTTTGACACTTTTGGATCCATGGACCTTGGCAGACCTTACATAACGTAATCTATATTTATCTAAAATAGTTTAGCTCTGTAACAGTGAAAAAATTTTCAAAATCGGTCGGTTAGTTTATTTTTGACACTTTTGGATCCCATGGACCCTGGCAGACCTTATATAACGTAATCTATATTAGCTAAAATAGTTTAGCTCTGTGACAGTGAAAAAATTTTCAAAATCGGTCAGTTAGTTTATTTTTGACACTTTTGGGTTCTATGGACCTTGGTGGACCTTACATAACGTAATTTATATTTATCTAAAATAGTTTAGCTCTGTAACAGTGAAAAAATTTTCAAAATCGGTCAGTTAGTTTATTTTTGACACTTCTGGATCCTATGGACCTTGGCAGACCTTACATAACGGAATCTATATTTATCTAAAACAGTTTAGCTCTGTAACAGTGAAAAAATTTTCAAAATCGATCAGGCAGTTTATTTTTGACACTTTTGGGTCCTATGGACCGAGGCGGACCTTACATAACGTAATCGATATTTATCTAAAATAGTTTAGCTCTGTAACAGTGAAAAAATTTTCAAAATCGGTCAGTTAGTTTATTTTTGACACTTTTGGGTCCTGTGGACCCTGGCGGACCTTACATAATGTATTCTAAATCTATCTAAAATAGTTTAGCTCTGTAACAGTGAAGAAATTTTTAAAATTGGTCGTTTAGTTTATTTTTTACAATTATGGGATCAGTAAATCCTGGCGAAACTCATACAAGTCTAGTACTCTAACAGTAAGAAAAGGGTTCTAAGGATCTCATATAATCTATGGCAGTCCGTACGCTTCTTGCGGACATCATTTAATTAATTAATTCAAATACTTTAACTTACTAACTGTGAAAAAATTTTTAAAATCGATTGGTTAATTAATTTCTGGCCGTTTTAGGTCCCGAAAACCTTGACCTCACATAAAATACCTTAAATACATTTGAAATGGTTTAATTCTTTAACATTATTAATTATTAGTGAAAAAATTTTCAAAATCGATTCAAAATATTTTTCCGTGCATACATATGTACATTATACATACTTTGTTTTGTTTCATATATTTAATAATATTATATCATAACATAATCTTCAATTTCTTGTTTACTTAAAAATTCAATAAAAAAAAAAAAATTCTTCATTACATTAGCTTAGAAAATCTGTTTAATTTACATTTTTTAACATGGGATAGAACCATGCTAATTATAATGCAATAAATGAGAAACAAAACTCTATACATGTATGTGTGTTATATCAAATATATGTGAATAGTTTTCACTTGTTCTCACAAAATTCTTTAATAAAAAAGTGAAATATTTTTATACTTAATAAAGAACTGAGATATAAATATAAATTACTTATTAGACTAACAAAGAAAGAATAAAAGTGAAAATTTACATTTTCTCGAAAAATACTTAAAATAGAAAGAAAATTATAAGAATATTTTCTTCATAATTTTTTTTTTTCCTTTTCAACGATGTAAAAATTGAACTGCCTTATGATAGGATCGAATGATAAAAAATGGCCAGAAAACCTACTTCTGGGCATCCGACGTGTCTGGCTAACGAACTTAGCCGAGCGAATTCAGAATCCAGTCCGCACACAAAATTTCATAAGCATTAGACGTTTCGTTCGAGAGTTATCGTGGCGACACATATATATATATATATATATATATATATATAAATTTTAGTGAATATCATTTTCGTATTCTAGGGACCTCAAAACAGATTTCTGCCATAGTCCCGGACTCAGATTGCGTCATGACACCTACTGTAATAGCTGAATTTCGAGTTTTCGAAATTCGCTAAAACAAGGAAAATCATGCTCTTTTTGGTATAAAAATGGTGGGGGTAGGGGTTAAAAGTCGAGACCCCCAACAGGCACCCCTTGATACTAACTCAATCAAAACACAAAATTTCAGCCCTTTAGGTTTATTTGGATGACCTGTGCGAGTGGTACAAACTTCGAAAACGTCGAAAAAGCATGAAATTGTAGCTTACAAATGAGGGGGGTGGGGGTAAAATATTAAAACCTCCAGAAAGCACAACCTAGGTACGAACTTTATCAACACACCAAATTTCAACCCACTACGTTAAGTTTGGGGGGCTGGGGGCGTCTTAGATCCAGCTAAAATCGTTTTTTCCCTCTCTACTCCCTCCAAATCAACCTAGGAAGCTGAATTTTGGATATGTTGTAGATAATACACCGAAACATTATTTCCAACCGGTTTGGAAAAGTTTTATTATTTTACCGCCCCCCACCACCCCCTTAAAAGTTGGGTCGGATCAAAAATTTGACCCCACTTTAATAGTATGAGGTGCCTCGAAAATGAGCCCCACTTACCAAATTTTATCTCTTAACTTAAAACGGATAGTGCCCCTACTCTCGTCTCTCGCCGTTCTTGTCGTATAGGCTGTATAAGTCTAATTTTTCAAGGAAAAATTCGACTAAAAAGAGAAATAATCAAATTTTTTAAAATTCTACGTTAGAATACTGCCATAAAGACTCAAAATTATTCTCATAAGTATCAACATTTTTATTTAGTTACCTTTTTCCCTGCCACCTTTATTTCAATTGATTTTTAGATCCCTCCTTGTCCCGTATTTTCCTCAAGTGCTCATATAATCCACGCTATATAATATTCAAAAATATAATCTACGGAATAGCGTACTTAGCATTTTTATCCTGTTAACATGCATAGTTTCAAATCGTATATTACGCTAGCTAGAGTGCATAACGGGCGTCACATAGGATTGCATCTATATAAATATATATTTGTATATATACATATACAGTGCTCGTGTATTCATAAACATCGAAAGAAAATTTATACTTCAAGAATACGGGAGTAGAGTGTGAATAGCGAATATATTTAAAAGAAATAACCATATTGCATGTGTATGCATCTTTTCATATATGAGCATACGACCTAGCTATAATATTCCTTAAGGGGATTTGCTACCCGTGAAACAATTTTTTTTATTTTTAAATTGTCCTATGAACTTTTGGCAGTTATTGTAACCATATAAACTTAACAATGATAAAGGTAAATGTTTGAATTTTTTGAGTTTCGCGTTACCATGAAAGTAAAATGGTAATTTTTTTTAAATTGATATTCTGAAAAAACTGCTCAATCAATATTGATAATTTTGGCCTCAAATTAAAGGTAATTAGATACATTAAAAATTCATGTATTTTCACTATTGTATCTAAAAAGGGAGTATAAAACATATTCACATTTTAAAATTAATAAAAAAAATTAAAACAATGTTGTCAAAAGTAACTTTTTATCAGAAAACCAATAGTCCAATATTATTCAAAATATATATACACCTATACAAAAAATTTCATTCTTCTATCTTCAACAGCTTTTTTGTAATTTCATAAGTTCCAATAATCGCAATCAAAGTTTAGATGCACTGTGAAGTGAGGCGGATAATGTATGCAACGCTTTACAAAAAATACAATTACACTCCTAGAAAATTAATTATAATACTTTTTACTTTTATTTTCTTATTTAGAACTAAATAAAGTATACATTTTTTGGTTATTTGTGGGTAGCGAATTCCCTTAAAGTTATATTTACTTTTTTCATGGATTATATACTTATCAAAAACTATTGAATATTTTTATCATGTAAATTTGTGACTTTTTTCTTTGTTTTGCATGATAAACATGTATACCACTTGTTAATTTATTTGCAAATTTTCTTGTTGGTCGATGAATTTTTATCAGAAGGTAGGTAGTAGTAGAAAAGTTGAAAAATTTCTGTGGTTGCCTTATGATATTGGATTACTAAATCAATACGGTGCGATGTTATAGACTGTAGAAAATTTATTTTTTCTGCATACTTCATTTCCGACAGTACACTCCACTATAGTATCAACTTTTGAAAATTACCTACAGGGGAGAAGGGGGTAATTGGAGCCTAATAAGGAAAAACAAAAATATGCATCTCGAACCATTCAAACAATTTATTATTTTTTAAATTGAAACACATCACTTGTCTATTTGAGGAACAAATAAGCTGAATTTTAGTCAGCTAAACAATATTTTCCTGGTCGAAAATTTTTTTTTCCTAAAGACTACTGTCCGGTCCCATTGCCCAACCTATCAGGAAATGGGAGCCTAAAATTTACTTTAAATTCATATATGTGTCCGCGCGATAACTCTCGAACGAAGTATCCAATGTTTACACAATTTGGTGAAAACATTGGAAGTCCCAAACCCTTGGATGAGCTCTTCAGCCAAATACGTCGGAAGCCAGGAACACAGTTTTTGTTCTTGCAAAAAATTAGTTTTTTGCCAAAATTTCCACTTATTCAAAAATTTTTGCCAATTTTTTTTACACCATTTAAAAGAGGAGAAAAAACTTACATAATGAAACTCTTTAAACTATTGTTCTATGTCAACTAGTTTCCGAGAAAAACTAATTTTTATAAACGAAAATTCGTTAGGTTATGCAGGATGCTGCGACAGGGGTATTTCATTTTTCTTAATTCTACCTAATTATGCTTCCTCCTCTACTGCGCCTTATTTCTTTCCCTTATCAATCCCCTTTTTATTATACACCATGGAACAACTGCTCTACCTGCCCTATGTTAGTTACGCCTCTGGTCGTAGTAACGATCTTTCTTTGGAAACGTTCTCGCTATTAAAGAAAATTATTTGTTTTATACATTATAGGTAAACATTTAGTAGTCTTAGGATAGTGAAAATTCCTCCTTCCCTTCCTGAACGCAAAACCAAACTTGAAACTAAGTTATCAATGCCATTTACGATTTACCTTCAAATAAAACGAGACATTTACACAAAGATTTCTATCCATATGAAGGCCTCATGTATTTTTTTTTATTATTAAACGCAAATCACGATTCAGGAAATTGGTCTCCAAAAAATAAGATTGCTTTTTTATGTCAATAATAAAATATCAATTTTAGTTAACAATTTTATATTTATCTTGCAAACGCAAACTAACGGCAACCAAACAAGCAAACGAAACGACGCGACAGAATGGGTAAACGTGAAGAAAAGGAGAGGAAAAAAACTCAATCTTGAATTGGGAACAATTTGAAAATTAAAATTCAAAAGGATTCTGTAACAGGAAAAACACAGGGATATATTATTACCGCCCGTAACCGTATATATAAAAAATAGAAAAGACTTTTAGATTTGATTTGACTGTACATGCTTTGAATAAATAAGTTAAGCCAATATCTACCTACCAATATATTTCTTCTTTCCTATACAAATGTGAAGACATACAAGATTGTACATATAATTGTCGACTATGTACAATAATTTGAGCAAAGTTTTAGAGTGTTGAGAAATCAGTTGGAACTAACGATAATTTACTCAGATGACAGAAAGTGATTAAAATCTATACTTATTTTAAATCATTACGCAAATTATAATGCTGCTAAATATTGCTTTTTTTGAAAATAATATTGATCAGTATTATAAAAATTTTAATTAAATATTTGCGGTAATTGAAAATCATATAGTTTGAATTCAGAATTCTTGGAAACTAATCAAGTCTTGCCACTAGGCTACCGATCCCATTAGATCAAATTAGTGTTGACGTCACGACTCAGTATTGTCAAAACATGATGAGACAATACTGAATGATAGATGTGTCTTATAAAGTTACTAAGAAATTATTATACTTATACGTGACATCAGTCAATGATTTTAGTAGGATACCTAAAATTAATATAAAACAAAAATTAGCAAAATGCCAAAATGCCTGGATTTGTCATAGTTTTTCCTTAAACTGAGTTTTTCACATTTAAGGGTAAATTGTAGGGCCTTAGGTATATTTTTTACGATTTGCCTTAGAAACAGAAACATATACTCGCCAGTATTACTTGTATCTATGATAGGTAATTACGTAATAGTTTGGTTTCTTAACATATCAAATGGCTCTTGGCTTATTTTTGTATTTGTAACTAGGAAAAAATTATTTATTTTTCTTGTTACTATGAGAAAAATTTGTAAATTTTAAAAATCTTTGAAAATATTTGACACTTTAAAACATCAAAAAATGTCTTTTCGATTATTCGCTTAATGACGGCAATTAAAGATACTTACGGCTAATTTTCGATAGGCAACCCGGGAGCAATCTATTACATTGCCATTAAGGAACAATTTAAATTAAGTTTCATAAAAAAAAAAAACAACAGATACCTGCAGAAATCAGTTGCGGGATCTTGTATTATAGTCGCAAGCTCAAAAGACCTCCAGAACTGAGGTGAGGAAACAAATTGTATTATTTCCATAGTTACCAACCAAACCAAGTAATTATGTTTTTATAAGAGTGAGTGAGTAAACTTCTATTTATTAATATGATAGACAAAGATAAATGGAGATGTAGATAAAAATGGTCTTTTTAGCTTGCACCCACAATACTAATACTGTTTTAAATATTTAAATTCATTAAAATATGTAAATATGTTAATTCATATCTAAGATTTGCTTATTTTTGACGCCCAACGCATGCGCAGTTACTCTGTTATAGCTGAGTAATTATTTTTATTGTTTATAATAATTAATAAAACTATCTAAATAATCGAAAATCTAAGGGTGGCTCAATTTTTTTTAAAAAAGGTTCAGTTTTTATCACCCATAAGAGAGTCGGAAAAGCCTTTAATTTTTAGGATATCGTCGTGTTAAAATGATGTAACTTTGACATTTTTTTATGGAAAACTGGGAGGGGTTCGATTTTTTTTATTTGTATAACTGAAGGGTGCAGATTATTTCCTTTTGACCAGTGCTTTCTTTCTTTTTATTTAATTAGTATACTTTATCGGGCTGAGAGAGAATGGGTCTAGTTGTTTGAAAACGAACGTTAAACCGCATTATTATTAGTTTCCACAATGTTTAGGGTACTCAATATATTTGTACTTTGATATACTTCAATAAACAGTGGCGAAATAATACTAAATATCTGACAATACCCAAAATGTAGTAACGCCACTAACATAGTAATAGCAATCCACAGCAGCAATATGCTGTAACAAATCTGATTTGTGTAACAAAATTCACCTAAAAAAGATAAATAAAATTATAATCTAATGTTGCTTACGTTCGAACGGGACAGGAAGCGACAGGAACAAAGGAAATATTTTATTATTTCCATTCGGTTTTCGGTTAACAACATCACACCGCAATTCGTTTGCAAAACATAACACCGGCACGAAATGGTCGTCGACACACACACACACACTAAACGAATTTTTTCTTTTAAACAAATTAAGACATTTTTTCATTATTTTATTTCTTTTTTTATACGTTGTTCGTGCCTCTTCATATCATAAATTAAATTTAAATTGTATCACTTGTAATAAGTTTATTAAAGCTTCGCTCTACAAAAAAAAAGCTTTGCTGTCTTTATACGACTATGGAAAACCACATGCGAGAGTTTAGTAAGGCCCTTTGCACACGAAGCATATCGGATCGTCAGAGATACGTACTAGATTCGTCATGCGGCGACGATTCTTGTACGTTTGAAAATCTGCACACGAAGCGATTTCGAAGCGTACTACAGCCGTAACCTACACGTATTATAGACAGGGCTGGGCAAAATGGTTCATCGAAACCATTTAAAATAGAAAATGGAAAATGTGGTTTCCAAAAATTCATTTAAAATATACAAAATGGACAATATTCTTGCTGAACATATTTAAAATAGAAAATGGAAAATAGCTATTTAAAATGAATTATAAAATGCAAAATGCTTCTTTTTACTTTAAATTTATTCTATAAATTTTTTATAATTATTGGTATTTAATAAAAAAAAGTTACTAAAATATCAAACGTACTGAAATTAAATAAGGGCAGCATTTTGAAATTAATAAAGTTTGCATGATCGGACAAAATAATTCAAGTCTTGACACATTGATTCTCAAAAATATTGTAAAATTTAATTCAGCCTTGACAATTCACATATTAAAACTTTGACTACGCTACGATTGTGACTTCTAAATTATGAAAAACATCTAGTCGAAATACCAAAACACTTCTTATCGACGTGTCTTAAAGATAATAGCCTACAACTTGAGTCACAAAAGTTTGACTTGAGAGAACTGCAGCTCTAGTAACTTTAGCTCAAGGAACGTTGTAACTCGAGTTATGAGAAATTTGAGTCAATTGAATAATATACTTACATTTAACTTATACTGCGTTCGAGTTCTATGATTAATATGAGTCATAAGTGTCATACATATATGCACATAAATTATTGAGTATACATGTATTTTCATTTTAAATGTAAAATGGATTCAAATTTTCATTTTAAATACAAAATGGTAAATAGTTTGACCCAACTTATTTAAAATAGAAAAAACGCAAAATGAAATTTTGTATTTTATATATATACTTATATATTAAAAATGAAATCATTTTAAATAATTCCCAGCCCTGATTATAGATATATGCAGAATGATTAATTATCGTTGTAAGGATGTCTAGAGATGAAAAGAAAAAGATAGTAGGTATATCCTATATCAATCTTCTTGAAGAAAAATATAATTAGCCATTTCCAAAAAAATTACCAGATTTGTAAGAAAATTTAAATATACGTAAAACATTCTCACTTCAAGATTTTCGCAACTACTTGGGCAATTACTTTTTTTTATCAAATTTTGCTTTACAATGGCAATGGAATTATCCTTTGTAAAACATTAGCTGTACAAATTTAAAACTTTTCTTAAATGACCACCCATCTAAAAAAAAAAAAAATTATATAAATATATAAATAATTGAAAAAGTAACCAACCCGTCAAATGGGACTATTTGAAAACGGTTGGGCTTTTTGGAATAAAAAAAAAAAAGATTTAAACTCTTAAAGAAGAGTTTTAAAAAAAGATTTAAACTCTTAAAGAACATCCCCTCTTAAAGACGCATTAACGTTGTAACGTCGCAAACGTGGGAAAAGATCTCACTACGGTGTTATTTTGCGATGCACAGAGGATGGTAAACTTTCCAGCGTGGGTTCGGTTTTTCTTCTCCAAGACGAATAGTTTTTTCACAAATAAAACACTTTTAATTGGTTTTTTTAGTTGATTAGTTTATTGAATAAATGTAGAAAACTTGTATAAAAATAATTTTCTTATATAATTTTATAAATTATAAATTTTTTAAGTATAAAAAATAATGCGCAGTTGTTCCACTGGCGAGGATTCTGATGTTGTTCGTTTTAATATTACCTTACAACTAACTTGAAACAAGTTATATCCTTATTCTTAAAACAAGCGTTCCTTAATTTCATTTCCAAGAATCGAAAGAAAGTTCTATTGGTTTCTAAATAGAGATAGAAATATTTGTATACATTAACTAGAAAGAAATAATAAGTGTTGTTTTGAAGTATTCCTTTATGTCACCACCTGGTACGACAGAAATATTCAAGTGATGCTTAACCCTGATTGGTTGTTGCATCTCTGGTGTCCAAACGTGACCACAGCACCAACAGTTCTTTCTGTTAAAAACTTGACAAAAGTCATAGTCTGTTCGTTTAGGCAATCTACACTACAGATATGTATTATTATCTGCAGCGCTAATCATTATTTGAGTTTTTATGATAAAATTTTGTGTTATATAATAAAATTTATTTTTACTAGAAAGTTTTGATGAAAATTTGTTAATTTTTCACCTGCGCCTGTACCATGGTGGTTACATATCCCCCCCTCAAAAATTTCTATGGGAGAGTGAAACTCGAAATAGAAATTTTTGATCAAAACTCAAAAATTTCGAAATTTCTTGGAAAAATTTTTTTTTTTTTTTTTTTTTTTTTTTTTTTTATAAAATTAAGTAAAATTGAAAAATTTTTAATAAAGTTTTTTCATTGAGTAACAAAAATATATAAGATAAATGTAGGGAGCAATGACCTTTAATAATATTATTATAGAAATGATAAAAATTTGATTTTAATTAGAAAATTTTAATGAAGTCATTTTGCTACCTTCATTTTCACAAAGATTTAACATTCTTTAAACAAAATAATAAATATAAATTCTTAATTAAAGTTCATAAAAGTTTGTTTTATTTTAATATGCACTTTGGTTTTAATCACTATCACAAGTATTTTAAATAAATATTTTTTAATTTTAAGGTATTATGTTAGTATTAGTTTGGTTGAGCGAATATTCTTACTAATACAAATAAAATATAATAATACATTAGTTTTTTAATTTTCTTTGAATCACATCTAAGTATCAAAATTAAATATAGGTGATTATAAAGTCATCATTCGTATATTTGTCATCTGTTTAACTAAAGAAATGTAAAAATTTTAATGAAAATTTAATAATATTTTGTAGATTTATTTTTTTTTTTTTTTATTCTTTAAAAGGTTTAAGATGTATCGCATTATACACACCTTTTATTATATTTGAATCTGGGTAATAAAGAATGTATGCATTTATATTTTTTATTCCACCTACTAAAAAGGGTCCACAATAGAGTAAATTAAATTTTTTAACAATTTTGTTCCTAGCTGAGGAACGTGTATGAGTTTTAAGCAAAACCTTATCACCTATATGATAAGTTTTTGTGTAATGTAAATTATGACGTAATTTTCTTTTATTACCTTTTTCAATAGTATTATTCAATGCTAACTGCCGAATTTGTTGCAAATTAGATTGATCATTTTGAGGAAAAGAAATAAGGCGTGTTATAGGGTTAGGAGGTTTATTTCCAAAAAGTAATTCATAAGGTATAAATTGAGTAGTATCATGAGGTGTGAAATTTAAACAATTTTCGATAAAAGTTAAATAATCTGTCCACGAACTATGTTTTTTATGACAATATGTTCTAAATAATCTATTTAATTCACGGTTTACACGTTCTTCCGGATTTGCTCGCGGATTGTAAACGCTAATTGTATAAACGTTAATTCCAGCATTTTTAAGAGTATCTTGCCAAATTGGAGATACAAATTGACTTGCATTATCGCTATAAATATTTTGCATTTTACCTATATTGGGTATAAAATGCTTAACAACTCTGTCAACACATTGTTGAGCAGTTGCACCCTTTAATGGATATAGTTTTACAAATTTTGAATAGTTATCCTTAATTATAAAAATCATGTTAAATCCAAATTTTCCTTTAGGTAAAGGACCATATAGATCCACAAAACAGTCCTTAAAAGGATATTCTGATATAATATTTTGTAAAGGACCTTGTGTAAAATAATTTGGAACCTTACATTTTTGGCATATATTACAACTTCGTAAATTTGACTCAACACGACGATAAATATTTTTAATGAAAAAATATTGTTTTAAATATTCAGTGATTTTACGAGACGAAAAATGACCTAAATATTTATGGAAAAATTGTATTATTTCATTTATTTTATTTTCAGGTAGATAAATTTGATAATTGTAAGGGAAGTTGGTATTTCTATGAAAAAGTATACCATTATGTACCATAAACCGGTTTTGATATTCTTGAATATTGTTAATTATGTTTTTACAAAAAGGGTCAACATGTTGGTACCTGCGAATGTTATTAGCAAATTTTTCAAGAAATTTATTTTGAAAATCAAGTTTTAAAATATTACATTTAACTGAAATGTTTGTAGAAAAATTATTATTTATAGATAAAGAATTTATCATTAAGTTCGTTTGATTTGATATATTATTTAAGGTATATGGATTTCGAGAGAAAAAATCTGCTATAAAATTTTGTTTTCCAGGAATATATTCAATAGTGAAATTGAATTCACTTAAAGCTAAGAACCAACGTAAAATTCTATTATTTGTTATTTTTGCTTCATGTAAAAATGATAATGATTTGTGATCACTACGAACTATTACTTTGTGACCTAAAATGTAATGTCGAAGTTTGTTGAAAGTAAAAACTAGACTTAATAATTCTCTTTCGGAAATAGTATAGTTCAATTCAGAAGTTATTAAAGCGCGTGAAACAAACGAGATTGGATTATACGTATTATCATCATTGATTTGATATAGACAACCACTTAAAGCTTTGTCAGAAGCATCTACATCTAAATAGAAAATTTTGTTAAAATCTGGAAATTTAAGCATAACTGACTTTGCAAATAATGATTTTAAAGTATTAAACGTTTTTTGTTCTTCACTTCCCCAATTCCAAATTGAGTTTGCTTTTAATAAATGCGAAAATTTAGAAGTTAATTCACTAAAATTAGGAAAAAATCTACGATAAAAATTCATAATACCTAAAATTGATTGTAAAGATTTAATATTAGTGGGAGGTTGCAATTTTAAAATAGCTTGAACCTTATCCTCACATAAACTAATACCATTTTCAGAAATTTTATGACCCAAAAATTTAATTTCTGTTTTGAAAAAGTTACATTTAGAAAAATTGATGGTTACACCAGCATTAAAAAGTTTATTTAATACTATCTCAACATGTTTAAGGTGAGATTCAAAATCGTCAGAGCCAATGACTATGTCATCGACAAAGACATGACAAAAATCGTTTATGTCACTTCCCAAAATTTGATCAATACATTTTTGAAATATACCAACGGACAAATTTATCCCGAAGGCTAAACGGGTAAACTGATAACATTTGCCGTTAAATAAAAATCCTGTGTATTTTTTACTATCTGGGTGTAATTGGATTTGCCAATAACCCGAAATTAAGTCAATAGAAGTGAAAAATTGTTTTTTCTGAAATTTTCCTAGGATATATTCAATAGAAACTGGCGTTTCTCGGTCCGGTATTACTATTTGATTGATATTCCTACTATCTAAAACAATTCGGATTTGCCCATTTGGCTTAATTACTGTATGCAAAGGACTTATATAAGAAGTATATGACCTTTCTATAATTTTCCATGATAAAAGTTTATCTATTTCCTTTTGAACTGCGGGCAAACGCGAATAAGGTATAGGATAGCATTTTGACGAAAATTCTTTATGTTCTCGAATTTTGAATTTACAATAAAAGTTTTTTACTAACCCTGGTTTGGTAGAAAAAATGTTTTTAAATTTATTAAGCATCGATAAGATTTTATTTTGTTCGATTTTAGATAAATGAGTTAAATTAGAAATTGAATTTATAACGTCGTCAAAGGGTGTAATATATTCATTGTCGTCAAAGGGTTTAAATGAAAGATTATTAATTTTATAAAATTCTTCCGTATTAAGATTTTGTTCTTTGTAAACAATACTTTTAATGTTTGAAATTAACATATTACTGGATTTAATATCATTAGATGAGATTTGTGAAATGAATTTAATTTCATGTATTTTACTATCAATTTTAAGTAACAACGACTTATTGAAAATATTTATACTAGCGTAATATTTTTGTAAATATTCCATACCGAGAATCGCTTCGACAGCTAAATCTGGTACGATAAGAAAATTTAAGGGTATTATAATATTATTGTAACTAAATTCAATAAAAGTTTGTTTATCAATAGTTTTAGATTTTTTGTTTGTCGCAGTAACTACCTGACATTTTATTGTAGGTATTACGGGCAATGGTTTATTTGTATTTTTAATATGAATTTGATTTAATTTATCAAATGTTTTATCATTTAGAACCGTAATAACGCTTCCAGTGTCTATTAAAATATTGATAAAAGTGTCAAAAAAGTTTATTTTAATAATTGGCAAAATATCGTTAGAGATTTTTGTATTTGAAAAACGATTTTGATTATTCTCTTCCGTTAGATCACCAAAATGATCGTTTGAAAAAATACTACAAAGGAATGTACCCCTAATATTGTAACAATTCTCAGAATTGAAATTGTTAACATTACTATCTAATAAATTAATTTTATTATTAACAAAAAGATTGTCATTCTTAACATTTTTACTAATATTCTTTTCATTAATTTGAAAATTGTCATCTATTAAGGTTGATTTCCTTATAGATGTTCTATTTAGTTTTCCCAATCATAAGAAAATTCAGGGAATTTTGGATTTATTGGACCAATCGCACTGGTAGTACCAGTGGCGTGATCCCCGTTATTCGTGCTAACACTATGTGTAGACGAACACGGTTCCTCATTTGAAAAAGTTACTTTAGATTTTTTAAATTTATCAGTTTTCCAACTTTTATTTCTATCTAAATATTGATTATTACTAGTTACATTACCCCAACCATTATTTTCTGAAGTTGTAGGATTATTTTTAGAAATAGGACTATTTGGACGGTTATAATTTGAAGCATTTGGATTAATAGGAACGTTACGATAAGGAGTTTTACTGTAATGATTATCGAATTCCTTTAATTCATCATAAAGTTGTTTAATAGTTAAACAATTTTTTAAAATTCTACGCGTTTCAAAATCAAAATGTTCTATAAAAATTTCAATAAATGTTTTTTCAGGTATTTTGTCACTTAGATGTTTGATTCTTTTATACCAATAAAATAAGTGTTGTACATATTTTTGTTTAATAACAACAGATTTACCCTGATTAGAATAAAATTCTATCAGTATTTGATTTTGAATTTTACTATTCCAATATGTATCTAAAATCCAATTTTTTAATTGTTCAAATGTTAAAATAGAATCTTCAAATAATATTAAAGTATTTTTAATAGTATCAGTTAATTTAGATTTTGTATATAAAATTTTATCATTTTCAGAAAAATTTGTTTCTTTAAAATAATATTCTAATGAATTTATAAAATCAAGAGGATGCAAATAATTTATATTTCCATTAAATTCAGGAATATTAAAAAGATTATGAGTATTATTATTGAAAAAACTAATATTAGATAGATTATTATTTGGCAAAACAGTATTATTAATATCATTAATGTTAATAGATTCAAAAGTATTGATTTTCTTTTCTAAAATATCAATAGATTTTAATATAATATCATATTTCTCAAAAATATTTGTAATTTCAGTTTCGTTTTTTGTTAAATGTTCCTTAATACTGGAAATTTGTTGGTTAATAACTTTTGTTTGTTCATTATAAGCATCAAATTTTTGATTATTAATGATTTCGATATCATTAATTTGTTTAATAGTTTCAGAGTTTGTATTTTTACATTGCAAAGAACAATTGTTAATTTTTTCTTCTAAAGAAATTTTAATATTTGTTATTTCAGTTTTTAATTCATTTTTTAATTCGCTCAAACCGTTATGAACTTCTGTTTTAAGTTCGTGTTTGAAATTATTTAATTCGTTAGTAAATTTTAAGAAAAATGCATTAAACATACCGGTTATTTCACCTTGAAAGTTTTGTTGAGACGACGTTGCACCAGAAGGCCGCACGCTGATCATCTCCTCCATAGATTCACGAAGTTGATCTTCTGTTTTCGTAGAAGATGCTTCCGCTTCAAATATTGTTTCACTGAGGGCGTTTTCTTCGTTGTCCATTGTAATGTTGTAGTAAATGATTGTTGTTTCGAATGAAATTCCTTGAAGAAGTTGTCCACCAAAATTCGTATACTTCTTTTCTTCTCTTTTCACGTAGATTATTCGTCGGAAAATTTATTTCCCCGCCAGGGATGCCAATAATTATGTAACGTCGCAAACGTGGGAAAAGATCTCACTACGGTGTTATTTTGCGATGCACAGAGGATGGTAAACTTTCCAGCGTGGGTTCGGTTTTTCTTCTCCAAGACGAATAGTTTTTTCACAAATAAAACACTTTTAATTGGTTTTTTTAGTTGATTAGTTTATTGAATAAATGTAGAAAACTTGTATAAAAATAATTTTCTTATATAATTTTATAAATTATAAATTTTTTAAGTATAAAAAATAATGCGCAGTTGTTCCACTGGCGAGGATTCTGATGTTGTTCGTTTTAATATTACCTTACAACTAACTTGAAACAAGTTATATCCTTATTCTTAAAACAAGCGTTCCTTAATTTCATTTCCAAGAATCGAAAGAAAGTTCTATTGGTTTCTAAATAGAGATAGAAATATTTGTATACATTAACTAGAAAGAAATAATAAGTGTTGTTTTGAAGTATTCCTTTATGTCACCACCTGGTACGACAGAAATATTCAAGTGATGCTTAACCCTGATTGGTTGTTGCATCTCTGGTGTCCAAACGTGACCACAGCACCAACAGTTCTTTCTGTTAAAAACTTGACAAAAGTCATAGTCTGTTCGTTTAGGCAATCTACACTACAGATATGTATTATTATCTGCAGCGCTAATCATTATTTGAGTTTTTATGATAAAATTTTGTGTTATATAATAAAATTTATTTTTACTAGAAAGTTTTGATGAAAATTTGTTAATTTTTCACCTGCGCCTGTACCATGGTGGTTACAACGTTATGAATCGTTCAGAAATCAAACAGATATAAGAGTTTAAATCTTTTCCTTTTTTTGTTCCAAATAGCCCCACCGTTTTCAGATAGTCCCGTTAGACGGTATTTGTTTTAATAGTATGTAATTTTCAAACCTTGAGACCTTTGTGTAGATATTCATATTGATAGTTGGGTGACCACTTCAGTTTTGGAACCTTCCTGGGATTCAGGTGCCGTGGAAATAATTATTAACTGACAATAGTGAAAATATTAGACTTGTAATTTCATTATTTGACTTTATTTGGCGATGAATCTCAATATTAAGACCAGCAAAAAACCCAACAGAATTTTTTAACCAGTCTTCAACATGTCGACCTATTTCGGTGTTTCAAAACACCATTATCAAGACAAGAATATCAAATCAATTAAATAAAAACATTTTACAAAAAACAATAAACGAAAAGAAAATGAAATAAACCTTTTCGGTTGGATCCAAAACAGTCAAATCACAAAAAATGTTAAATATAGCAACTCGTTGGTTGCAAAAAATACGTACGTGAAAAAAATTAGTGAAAATATTATTTAGAATAGAAATTATCGAGTACATATTCTTAATAAAGGAGTAGAAAAAAGCAAAGTGAAAAAAGTAAAAATAGTAAAAAGCAAAACATTTAAATGATTTTATTAAAAAGAAATTATTTAAAGAATTAATTCATAAAGTAAACAGTAATTAATTTCAATTAAATTAAAAAAAATGTAATTAATTATAGTAATAATGTTGTATATAATAAATTTATTTGCTTTTATTGTTGTAAATTAAATAAATCTTTGAAAAAGAAATTTTTCTGTTTTATGTAATAATCAATAAATTAAATGACTCTAAAACAATTTGTATCGTAGAAGCACGAAACGCTACCATAATTTTTTTATTCAAATTTGAATAAAATGAAGACAAAATTAATTTAGTTATATTTAACTGTTTTAATAAAATCAATTGATAAAAATCTTTGAATTGATTCATAAATAAATTTTTTCAAAACTATTAAAAAAACAAAAAACAAAACAGTAATAGGTTAAGATGTCAATGAATTCCTAACTTTATCAACCCCTGTTTTTTTAGTGAAATATGAAAGATACTGTAAAATTGTTAAATATTTCACTATTCTTCATACTTCGCTCTTAATTCCAAGTAATATGTAGCAATGCAACGTAATAGCCCGACTAGAAATTTTTCCTTATTTGCGAAAAGTATCATCGGGTCCTTATCAGGTTTAGATAAGGTAATCCCTAATAGGGAAAACCTGATAAGGTCGTTATGGGAATGAGGTCAGGATAACCTTCTTTGAAAAAAAAAAATTTTTTCATCGGGTTAGCCTGATGAGGAAATTATCAGGTTCATGTCAGGATAACCTTACTTGTAAGAAAAATATTTTTCAACAGGTTATCCTGATCAGAACCTCATCAGGATCATATAAGGATAACCTTACGTAAAAAACATAAATTTCCGATTGGGTTATCCTACTCAGAACATTATCAGGTCCATGTCAGGATAAACTTACTAGTAAGAAAAATATTTTTTAACAGGTTTTCATGATCAGAACCTTTTGAGGATCATATCAGGATAACCTTACGTAAAAAACATAAATTTCCTATCGGGTTATCATACTCAGAACATTATCAGGTCCATGTCACGATAACCTTACTTGTACTTACTATATAATATAATACAATCTCATGTAAGCTTACATGATTTTTCTGTAACTAAATCTGTAACAAAATAACCTTAAAATGTAAGAAAATTGTTTTACTTTTAAACGTTTAATAAAACTATATTCGTCAATAACTTAAAAAACTTATAATTTTTCGGTTTTGTTTAATAATAAGAACTACTCTCATCTTTTTTATTATATACATATGGGTACATATATATTCCAACGTAAGTAAGATACTTGTAGTCCTTGTAGTTCTTTTACAGTACACAAATATTGTGTTACTTCCTTCTGTTCAAAACAGGTTAACATTTTGTTTCTGTTAAATCGAAATTTGTGTTAATATTTTCATTTAACACAAACACGAAATGTTACATTTAACATTGAACTCATTTTACATTGAAGTATTAATACTGTATGTATCATTTAACATTGAGCTAACCGATGAGGACAGCCTGATTAGGATTCAATAAGGTTTTCCTCATTAGGATCTAATATGGTAGTCCTGATGAGGACCTGATAAGGTAGTCATGAAGGACCCGATGACTGTTTTGCGTGACAAACCTGATAAGGCCTCATACGGTAATCCTGATCTGGACCTCATCAGAATGTAAGGCACGCCTGATAAGGTCCTTGTGTGGACCTTATTAAAATTTCTAGTCGGGAGGTTTCAAATTTTTGATAGGTTCTGCAATTACTCTAATTATATAATAATGTTAATACACAAATATGTTTTAACCGTTTGTACTAGGCGTCCGGTAGTAATGTCAAGAATTGTTAAAGAATCATAACTTCACCAAACCAATAGTAATCATTACTTAAACGAATTCTTCGATGTTGCACGGATAAATAAATGTGAAAATTATTAATAAATACTTTCTTATGAAAGTATGTAATTTATTATATGATAAAATTACCTACCTAAGTTTTATAGAGGCTTCTGAAATATCAACTAAAGTTCGTACACTTTTTGAAAACTTGAATATAGCATATAAATTGAAAAAATCTAATGATTTAAAGAAACGGCAGCTGGTAGTAATAGTTTGTTAAAAATAGCTGTGTCACAAAAAAATGCTATAAGTATTATAAGCCATGAAATTACAATTTTTGTTTTTAATGCAAAGTGTGGTATGCTAAATTTAGATTCAATAGATAAAGTCAAGGGGTTTTACAGTACTTCATCAATTTTTTGTTGTTTGGTAAACATAATTTAAAAAGTTTGGTAATCACTGCTTTATAACGTTACTAATTTATTTTCTAGTTGATTATAAAAGTTCGAACACAATTTCATGGCGCCATAGTAATCAATTTTTTTTTTTGTACCATATTTTTGTAATTTAAAAGTCATTCAATAAGCAACCAGCCGTGCACAATTATAAAATAATATCAATTGGTAATACTATTGATTTATTTTTGCAACACATGTGTAGAGTCGTGGAAATACGAGACCAAAATTTCGAAATCGGTTAAAGGTCCATATTGTGTACTTTTTATTTATATTTAGTTTAGGAACATGGATTATTTAGGTCTCTAATAACGTTATTTGTACTTCTACTGATTTTTTTTAAAAGTCGTAAAGTGCAAGTTGAACTTGTGCAAATAATACCTATTCAGCAACATCAGTTGTTATTATGGATTCGATCCAATTCCATATGAGGGTAGGCGGTGTCTTACACTTTGCGGTTAGTCTATTTTATGGTCAAAAATTTTAACAATGAGGTAATTTATGAGATTAAGGGGTTTATTAAATCGCATAACTGAAAAATTTTGTTCTGTTACGATTAAAATAGTATATTGTACAATAAGTGGGAAAAGAGGCTAAATATGAGTTTGTTGCGCGAGCCCGCAGGGCGAGTGCAACAATTCGTATGAGTAAGAAATAAGCTTTTCCCACGCATTTTACACTATACTTTTTCTACGAGCACATTTTTTCGTAAAATTTAACATAAATAATTAAAATAAAATTTAAATGAGTAGTAAAAATTTTTTAAATTTATAATGTCAATGCTAAGCTGTTCAAATTTTTGCCAAAGCATACTTTGAAATTATAGAAACAATAATAAATAATCAACATACATATATGTATATTTTTAGTATTATTTCTACAGATTATATATTAAACTAACGGAACAGCCTACTTTTTTATTATATTAAGGCGTGGGAAATAATTTCCCACTGTATTTCCGCACAGTGTGGGCAATTGTTAATTTTTACATATAGTTAGCCGTGCACAAAATGTTGCATTTAATAGTAGGACTAGAAAAAAAAATATTAAGTTTAAGACAACAAAAATATTTTTTGATTGAATAGAGTATAATTATGTATGTTTGGTTCATATCATTTTTTTTCACTTTTTAGACTAGCCGTGCGGGAATTATGGGGGTGTAACAGACGGACAGATATACAGACATGAAGAAATTGTAAGAATTCCGAAATTGATTTCCTCCTAACCTTAAAACTAGCCGCGCACTCGCAATTTTTTCATCTAGTTGCCTGAATTTAAAAATCACCAGTGTGTGGCGTTCATTACAAAACAATACGTTTTATACTCGGTGATTTAAAAGTTGCTTTTAGACGTGATATAATTGCTAGTGCGCAGCTAGTTTTAAGGTTAGGGAGAAATCAATTTCGGAACTCCTATGTGTCTGTCTGTATATCTGTCCGTCTGTCACACCCCCATAATTCCTACATATTTGAGCCTATGAAAATGTTATTTTGCATGTATATTTCACTGGTTTAAGTCTCAATTAGTTTTAGGTGTAGAAGATATTTTCTCTACATCTTGAGGTACTTTTCTGTACTGGAAAGTGGAGTTAGAAATTTTGTTCACGTACCACATCGTGTTGGATATATCGTTAAAAAGAACTTTAAAAATAAGTCTGAGGTTTCTTTTACCTTTTTTTATTTTTAATCCTCGTTTGTGAAATATTGGGTTTCAATGTGGTTAACTTCCAATGTGGTCATAACATTTAAACTCCTGATCCAAAAAATCTAAAAAAATTGCAAGTACTACCAACTTGCTAAATACCCTCATTTAAAATTGTTTCTGGTAGTTTCGATTGGTAATTGGTAATATTCGATTGGTAGATGCTTTTTTTTTTTAAATTTGAAAACGAATTCTCTATCCTGGATCTGGATTCAGGAACGTAAAAATACTGAACTTTTTAAACTGGATCCTATAAGCACACTTGAGAGAACTAAAGCAGCATTTACAATAAAATCAGTCCTGTATTATTTATTACAAATATAATTTTTGAAAAGAATTTATGGCGGAGGCGCTAAGACGACGTAGCTACTTGAACTATTTTTTTTTAGCATTGAAATCATTTTGATGCTTGTAATCAATGTTAGTATGAGTAGGAATATTCAAGAAAATTGACTCATTTTACAAAATCACCGACTCTAATTTCCGCGACTAGAAAATGATTAACTGATAAATATTAACATGTATATTGATTACCGGCAATCAGTTATAATTACTATTACGTGTATGGCGTATACGCGGAACATTGTTGTCAATTCCAAAAACTGGTTTTTATCTCTTCTGTAATAAATTTCTGTCTGAGAATGTTGTCAGTTATAACTCCTATAATTATATTCTGTTTTTTACGCGTTATGTACCTGCCACACAATAGACCGTATATCTTGTTGCAAAATTATGTTTAGTGCCAGCAGCAAGGTGTATTAAAAAATGTCAATAACTAGAAATATTTTAACAGATTACAGGTTTATAGGAAATAGGTAATAAATAACCTACGGGCTAAGAAAATATTTGTTGTATTTAAAAAGAATTTTAAAATGATTTTTAACATAAATGCCTGTTTTTATTTAACAAGTGAAGAATTTTTCGTTTGTAATCTTATGAGTTATGACTGAAGTAAATATTTTATGACAAAAGTCAATTTAAATTAGTGATGTCAAATGATTAATCGATTAATCGGTTTAGTCTACTTTATCCTCGATTAAAAATAAATGACTAAAATGATTACTTTTTTTTTAAAATGTCTAAATTGGCCAATTTAATTCTTTTGTGACTTAACATCCCTAATTAAAATACCTTTTTAAGTAGTTTGATGTTTGTTTACGACTAAATTAATTTGATGTCTAAATAAAAAGTCTCGGGACAAGGATGTTGGGAAAAAAATAAATCAGGTATTGGTCAAAATCATTTCTGAAAAGAAAAATGATGGTTGATTGAAAATTTTTTCGTTCTGATAATAGTAGGGGAGCCTAAGCGGGGATTCTGGGATTTGATGAAGCTCGGCAGATTACCTAATATAAGGAGGGAAACTTTGCACCCTGTTGAGTACTTCCACCATATATGAAACCTATATATATATATATATATATATATATATATATATATATATATATATATATATATATATATATATATATATATATATATGGCCGACGGCCTAGGATAGCGGATCAGAATAGTAAAAAAAAGTTGATCGTTAGAAATAATCCAGCGAGTTAGATTATAAGGTAAGTTAATTACATGCTTACATTTGTGAGTTAATTACATGTGTACATTTAACCCTTTAGGACTAATGACGAGCTCATACGAGTCATACTAATTTTTAGAAAAAATTCAACTGAAGAGTGTGCATTGTCTTATATCGGTAACTGGAGGCTGTAGAATAGAGAGCGGTCATATTGTAAAAGAGTTAAATAATCTAACGATTTTAGCTTGACGTAAGGGAGTGGGAGGGCTACTAACTTGAAGAAAAAAACGTGATCTCGACTATCACGGGCGTGGGCGAGGTTTTTTTTTCTTTTCGAAGGAAATAATTGAAGGATCATGGGAAAAATATAATCTGACGACTCCGAAGCTGAAGTAACAAAAATCGTAAATAAAGTTTAGTACGTGCAGTTTGAACGAAGCAGTGTTTGCAGCCAAAAAGACAGGAGGCTTTGTAACTTATATCTATCTATTGAAAAAATAATTTTGTCTAGTTAGTTTGTATTAGACAAAACACTGTGCAACTAAATCGGTTAAATAGTTAATTTTGAGCGGTTTTGGGCCCCTAGAACCATGGCGGATCTCACTTGGTACTGTATATCACTGTATGGTACCTATAGCATATATGCATTTAAATAACTAAACTTTTAAAAGGTGAAAAAATTTTCAAAATCGGGTGGGTAGTTTTACTTTTGACGTTTTTGGGACCGCCGGATACTGACTGATCTCATATAACATAATTTATATCCGTCTGAAATAGTTTAGCTCTCTAACAGTGAACAAATTTTCAAGATCGGTGATGACGCGTTCTTGAAAAATTAGTTTACTTTTATTTTGAAAAGTGAAACAGATATAAGTATTCTTATTGTAATGTTAAAAACGGTGCAAAGCATTTATTGTAAAGAAATTCAGCAAATTTCTTAATTTTTCTCAAAAGCTAGTTCACTTTAAAGGACAGGTTTTGAACTGTCAATTCGCAATTTTGATGAAATTTCTGCCATAGTCCCGGGCTAAGATCTTTTCATGACACCCGCTCTAATAAGTGTATTTCCAAAAAGGAAATTCACTTAAAATGAATAATTTTTTTTTTCAAATTGTCAGATTTAGAAAATCCCTTCTCTTAATCGTCAGATTATGGGTCAACACGTCTCAGGTATGAAGCTGAATCGTCTATATGAAAATCTGACGCGCTCGAGTATTTCAAAATGACTATTTTTTTTTTGTATTTTCAAAAAGCCGCCGCGAGCTTACGTTACGTCTGAATCGTCAGAATTTTGAATCGGAGCTTCTTTTGGTGTCACTTAACATTCCCTATAAATATCTGACGAGCTCAAATAATTTTTTTTTCTTTTTTCTACCCTTCCATACGGCCGCCCCCGCCATGCAAATCGGCAGATTAACATACTTCCGTTATCAGAGAGTAGAATATTTTAGTGTCACTGTTTTTTTGTTTTTTGTTTTTTTTTTTTACATTTTTTTGCGGTCCCTCCACCACTGAAAAGATACACATCATATAATTTTTTTTCGTCATATTATTTAACCTTCAAAATCAATAGGTATCAAGGAAGCTCGAGAATGTCCCCATTTAGCATCATGGGCTCCCCTACTATAAGGGAGATAAGGAAAAAACATGAACAATTCACAATTATTTTATTTGGGCAAAAGTTACAAAAAATTGAAATTTATGTAGCATTTTCAAGAATAAGGTGGTGGTATTTGAAAGGAAAGTTGTCGAAAATGGAGTCAGTGAAACGAACAAAATGAATTTCAAACGGAATATAATTTAAAAATTATAATTTAGGAAGTATTTCGAAATTTTCAAAAGTCATTTATGAAAAATTTTTGCGCTTAAAATTGTCAGAACTTCTGGTAAGGCTGTTCATTTAAATGTCAGATTTTCGATTTTTCTGAAAAGTTAGAAATAGCGATAACTTTAAGATCACTGTATAAAATGTATCCGAATTTTGCTTCTTTTATTGTGTCATATATAGAATTATTTTGAGACCAGATTCATATCTCTAATCCTCTAGGAGATTTGGGAATATTTACTTAATTAGATGCTAATATAAATACAGGCATACATTAGCATCCGGAATATTTTCGTCTCGTTTTTTTTTTTTTTTTTTTTGATCGTTTAAGTCTGAAAACGTTAAGATCCGGTAAAAACCGCATATGAAATAACTTTTCCATAATCGGTGCATCAACCAAAGTATTAAATTTTTGTATATTTAGCATACGTCCTTAATAGCCAAGAAGTCAATGTATTCAAATTTTTTCAGTAAAAATTCTCAACTAACTTGAATAGAAGGTAACTTTTATTTGAATAAATCTATTTTTTTTTTTTAATAATAGACAAATAAATCTATTCGAAAAAGTCCTTAAAATATTATTATATTCACTTCTCGCTCATCAGCAAATATTTTAAGTGCTCTTAACAGTTTCTTTTCAACCATTGTTGCTTAATAGCGTGTAAAAATTATTTCTAATAAAAATTACAGATTTCGTTTCATATCAAAGCAGAGACTTACTTACTATATGGATAAATAAGACTGTACGGTAATTCAGTTTCTCAATTAGTGTCATTCACAAATAGTTAAAGATATCCACTTAAATACATAAGGATAATATCTTACTCTGTATACTTATTTTTCAAAAATTACTTACTACTCTCAATCATAAAACGCAGTATTTTTTTCAATTACACTAATAAAATCCGTATGACTTTGAAATCAATTCAGAAAATTAATGAATACCAACTGTAGATAGTTTTCTTTTGTTTTTCAAGTATGTACTTATAATAATTAGAAAAATATTGTAGGAATTTATGGTAAAGTTAATTGCATACTTACTTTAATTGCATGTTTTAAACATATCAAAAAAAAAAAAAAAAATTCGCATTCAAAATTGAGTATCCCCAGTCGATCTCATTCGAAAGTTACCGGAATAGACACGTCATCGTCAACATTATCACTATACTTCATATTTCATTGTCAATAGTTATCATACTAGAAACAAAATTCAATAATAATATTCCTAAACAATACATTGGACTGTTGACATTTTATTATGCTGACCTGCATATATGCTGTTGTGCAAGATGGTTATGGTGGTTACAGGGCCGGACCTACAGTTATTAGGAGCGGAGGGCAAATTTTCCTGTTGGTGTCCTCCGCGGCAAAAAGAATTGTTCCTTGGAAAAGGAAGTGATGAGCAAAAAAAAGTCACCTGGTGGACCCTATCATAAATGGGCAGTGTTGACTTTTTTTTTTTTTTTTTTTTGGTCATCTTTTCCACGGAAAAATTTTTAAAATATCACTGCGTCAAATAAATTTTAAGCATTTTCACCGTTTTGGTGCCCTTCAAATTACGTTTTTGGCGCCCCTAAATGCTTACAGGGGGAGGACATGCCCCCGCTGCCCCGCCCCCTAGGTCCGGCCCTGGATGGTTGTAACCAGTGTTGAGCAAGATAATTCATTTTATTATCTAAAATCTAGATATCAGATAATAAACAATATAACTTAGTGTCTAGGTAATAATAAATATCTATTCACATCAGCGATGTCCAATCGAAAAACCTTACTCGGCCATCATTATTTCTACAATGAGTAAATTTAGTAATAATAAAAATTGGAATTATCTGGTATGTGTAGGTATATATTAGATTTATTAAAATTTGAACTCACAATAAATACATACAGGCTCGGCAAACCATTTCGGATCCAGTTCAATGTAACGAACATAGAACACTAGAAGCCAACTAATATCAAAATAGTGTAGCTCGCTTGGTGTCATTTGTTGGTCAGTCACAGCTTAAGGCATGTAGTCAGTCTGTGTCGGTCACCGAATCCACTACGATTGTTATATATTGTAAGACCTTTGATACTTGAGCTGCACGTTGCTCTATTTCATAATACGTGTTTTGTAATTGTGTGTGTGAATACGCACACAGAAGCAAACATCAAACCAACACCACTGCAAACAGTATGTACCTACACAACATAGTAATGCGAAGTGGGGATAATTTTACGTCACCTGACGGCTACAATTGGAATACTACCTATTATATTTTAGCTTGGCCCCTTGCAACGAACAGAGAAAAAAGCGTTCATTTCACTCACTATACTTACAGACCTTGTTGCCCCCAAAATACTCCGACTGCATACACGACACTGTCTACGTCTGCCCTTTTTTGTAACATCTAATCTTCAATCTTCTTCGAATAATCTAATTGTTTTAAAATCAACTCAACATTCCCACCATAAAAATTTTCATTTTGAACACATATTTTAATTTATTAAATTTTAACTTTGAATTGGGTATATAAGTGAAATTAATAAAATCTTCTTTTCTTTTCAGGTAAGTCACAACAACGTTTAACAGCGCAACGAAAATTAAATCCAAAAGATCATCAATTGTGCGCTGCCTTTTTTTGGTAATGTACCTTCATTTAACATTTAATATAAATACAATGTACCTTTAATAGCACCATTTGCTATATCCAGAATTTTGCACGGCAAAATAAGTTTCATTTTATTCACGGCAAACCAAGTTAACGTCTGCTTGTCACGTCTACAATACTTGGAAATTGTAGCTGTTTTTTCAGAAATAATGACAAAACGAGTATATATATAGTTTTTTGTCTATAGTATTATTGGAAAAAGCTTTTTAGCAAATCAGTTTCTAAATACGGGAATTTTAAAAAATATTTTAGGAATTAGCGAACTGATTTTTTTTTACTATCGTCTCGGATGACGCAAATACTCAATTGTCTTTACCAATCTGATCGACAATACTCAATGTAAAATAACATATTTCATTTAGATCTACCTAGAGTCAAAACTTGCAAGTTTATTAAATAAATATTGTTATGATATGTCTGATATGAAGCATTCATTCTTTGTATTCAGCAGCAACAACGGCACTTACTTCCACGTCAGACTATCTTGTTTAACTTTCTACCTATTTAATTCATCATCAGCTCAAATAGACCAAGAGCCAGCGTACCTACACCAATTTCATTGAAAGAATTTCTTGCCATCTATAATTCTGTGTAGATTTTGGACGCAACGTTGGAACATATTATGATCAAAAAGTAATCGGAATTTCTCATTTAAACGAACCACTTTTGAGGTATTGTCAAAACAATTTTTTTCTAGGTTGGTACATGTCACTTTCAAGCGCAATCTGTCAGGTAGTTTCTGCGTAATAGCTTTGTCACTATGTACTCTGCGAATTTCACTATGTTGAATTTAGTTGAACAAAGAGTCTACCTGAATTTTTGCGTTTCGAACAAAATAACAGTATCTACCCGTACCCAACAGAATCCTTTTTATTGAAAAGTCAATATCTTTGGAGATAAATTTTAAACAAATTGAGTAAAAATTTTAAACAAATGGTCAGAAAGTTTTTTGGGAAAATTGTTGGAATGTATTTCAGGCATACCGCAGTATCTCTGTACAAAATTACAAGCGATGGAAAACTCTTTAAATAAAGTGCACACTGGCTCTTGATCAAATATATCCGTAATTATTGTCTACAGATCTTCATGTTCTGTCACATCATATCGACTCTCTCTGTCTGACATATCTTAATTGTATGCTTGAACTAAGTCAAAAATGACTTTGACTTAGCTCAATTCTATTCATATCGTAGTCATTCTCACTCACAAAATTATTACATAATGAATTATCAAGTGAAGATACTTTTTATTATATTCTCCAACAGAATAAGTAGTACTAAAGATGTAGATATGAATGAACAGAGTCATATGTACAGTATTGTTAAAAAGTCTTTAGACGAACTATAAAGATTTCGTCAACTACATGTTAAACACGCAGTAACTTAGGGTCCCGTAGCTGGACGCTATACATTATGAAATTGTAGGGGAAAAGTGGTATGAATGGAACGTTTTTGTTATAAGCGTTCTACTAAATAAACTAGGTAACAAATTAAATAGTTATGAACGGAATTATAAACTTCAATTATCTTACTCTAACTGAGTAACTAACTGAGTTACTCTTGAAATAAAATCCAATAATAAACATTTCTTTGTTATTAGTTGTAATTTCCACCTTATGTACGAAAGACATACGGTTCATACTATTGCGCAGGTCACCTTGCTGAACTTATATATTAATAAATTTGATTCAATAATAGGAATAACTAAATGATTTCGGTATCGATGATTATCAGTTGCGTGGTTCTAGTAATCGATAAATAACATCATTGTTTTTCATTTGATTATTTTTGTTAAAAAATTTTAAACAAGAAGAAAGATTAAAAAAAATTAATTAGTGACACTAAGAAAACATGATAATAGGGAAAAATTTGTAACATGTGGATATTCAAATAATACTAATTCGAAATCACTAGTCTTAAAGGTAGTCCCTTTCATAATTGTTTGCTCTGTCCCTTTCATAAATATCACACTCAAATTAAAAATTTAACTTCTAAATCTACAATTTTATTTAAAAGATATATGATCTGTTTATTTTCCTTTAGTTAAAAGAGTAACTAACTGTATATAACTACAAACACATCAAAAAATACTTAGAATATATCAGAAAACGTTCCGAAAAATTTTTTAAAAAAATTGCTTTGGAACATAAAAAAATTTACAAGCACAGTATTACCATGTTTGAAATGACAGTAGCTTGAAGTCAGGAACAAACATATCTGCATTGGTGCTGCCACACAACACAAATACGTTTGATTTGGCGGGATTTGTATTTGAATTGTCCCTTTCAATACGTGTCCCTTTCATACTACTTTTCCCCTGTTTGGTAATGAAGCCCTGAAACCGTTTATTTTCCGAGCTTTTTCAAGTTTCTAAATTAAGCCTCAATATATCTGATTACACACAAAGACATAATCATCGATTTCGAAATTCTATATCTCTTTTACTGTCTACGACCTTAATTAATTAAGTGTATTTACAGTGAGAAAAACTGTGTTAGAAGTCAGTACACAGCTGTATATTTTATTTGTCGAATCTTGTTTTTCGAACAGGTATTTCGAAATTATAATTTTGAACTACTTATGAACACAAGAATTTTTTGTAAATTACCGATATCGTAGAACGGTACCGTACTGATTACTGTAAAAATTCAATTGTCTACTAAAGCACTAAATATATTAGTAATTACTTCTTGAAAGTAATAACAAGCCTTTCTAGTAATTGTCGTTAAAAGTAGTCTAAGATAATTATATTTTAATTTAAATATGCCATTGGTTTTCATTTCCTGTGACAAAGGGTTCATATTATGTGTCGGTAAGTCTCCGACATACTCCTGAAAATTCTATGAAAACGTCGGTTTTATCATTAACATTAAATGTTTCTAAATGTTCGTTTTTCTAAGAGTGTCTGTGAATTTTAAATTTTCTACGTAGATAACAAAGAAAATCTATTTTCAAAAGAGTATTTCTTAGTTTTCCTCTATACAATGAAAATTTCACCCTGGGAGCTGATAGTGAATTCAATTACATCTCCAGCTGTTTTATTTCTAAGTTCTCGAAATAATTTCTTTAAGTATTTCTTAGGTAAGACATGTTTCTGGAACATCTTGTTTTGTATTAATATCTGTACTCACATTGTCAGAGGAGATAGGCCAGGTGAGGGTACCTGCTTAGTGCTTGGGGTGGATGTTGTAACATCACCTTTTCTCTTTCGCCACGTTTAAAGGATGATATAATCTTATTTAAAGTTGTAAACGAATCAGGGAGGCTGTGGAGAGTACGTTCGTATACAAACGTGTGCTATGTTTGTGTCGACGACATTGTGTCGTAGAGTAGGTAAACGTTTTCATCGTTGGAAAATGGATAAAAAGCCCTGCGTCGTTGCCTTTTTCCATATAGTTATATGGGATGTTCCTATATAGTACAAGTATTTTGGCCAAAATAATTTTTCATCTGATTGACAGTAACATATCTACAACGCAAAAAAGGAAATTGTTAGTATACTCTGTTCAGAATCGCATTTATCCACATATGGACATTTAAGCAATGCAGGTAGATCTTAGGGCCCTCTCTACTTAATTTTACTTATGTCCATTTTTTAGTCTATCCGTCCGTCACATCCCCATAATACCTATATTTTAAGCCGAATTTTTCAACTGAAAAAATTCGACTTATACAGCCTATACGATAAGAACGGGAAGAGGCGAGAGTAGGGGCGCTATCCGTTTTCGGATCCGTAGAACACGATTCTGAAGAAAAAAATTCTATATATATATATATATATATATATATATATATATATATATATATATATATTCCCGCTACCTTTTGACATCTGTAGGGCCCTCCTATGGAAGGCAAGAGCTGAAATTTGGTAAGTGGGGCTCATTCCGATGCACAACAGTATAATCAAAGTGGGGTCAAATTTTGGGCAAATTTTGGATTAGACCCAACTTTTAAGGGAGTGGTGGGGGAGGGGGGCAACAAAACAATAAAACTTTTCCAAACCGGTTGAAAATAATGTTTCGGTCAATTTTCTACAACATATTCAAAATTCAGCTTCCTAGGATGATTTGGAGGGAGTAGAGTAGGAAAAAATTATTTTGGCTGGATCTAAAACCCCCACAGCCCCCCAGAATTAACGTGGAGTGTTGAAATTTGATAGAGTAGTGTGTTGATAGAGTTCGCATCTAGGGTCTATTTTTTCGAAGTTTTAATATTTTACCCCCCACCCCAAACATTTTTAAGCTACAATTTCATGCTTTTTCGACGTTTTCGAAGTTTGTACCATTCGCACAGGTCACCCAAATAAACCTAGAGGGCGGAAATTTTGTATTCGGATTGAGTTAGTATCAAGGAGGTGCCTTTTGGAGGTCTCAACTTTCAACCATTACCGCCACCATTTTTATACCCAAAAGAACATGATTTTTGAACATGATGGACAAGAAAGAGATTCAGCCCTCAAAAACTTAAAACGTTTTTTTAAAGCTCCGATCAGCCGAACACTCGTCATCAGCTCTGAAGCCATCAAAATGACAAATCGCTTCTAGACTTTCATTCACATTTCGCTTGTAGACATTCAATACCGTAAATGAAGGGAAAAATTCGACTTCCGTGATGGAACCCCGCTGCTCACGGCGTTTTTTTTTAACCTATGAACATAAATTTGTTCATGTACATTTTTTGTACATGAAATTTTTTTTATTTTTTAAGATACTGCCTCGTATTGGGATGTGGGATTAAGAAAAGTTCTTTAATTGCAATTTTTCATTTTTAAGCACCATTTGGGAAATATTGAGTTTTAAAGGGTTGAGGAGCTTGTAATTTTAAGCCATCGGCGTAAAAGAGCTAACTAACACTTGCTAAAAGACTCGATTAAAAGTAATTCGGCTAGGTTGTTTCGGTAATATTTGAGAATATAGGCAATAAAAAACATGAACATTAATGATCATATGGCCGAAACATGTTACAGAAATTATGAACTTAAAATAAAACGGTATCTGTAAAATAAAAGTTGTTTTTATTTTATAAAATGAAATACCACCTCACGCACAGATCTATGAATAGACAATCAAATTTTCGGAAATCCAAAAAGGAATTGAAAGCAGAGAAAATAGTGCTTGATAAATGAAATTATGCATTGAAATATGTTTCTGTATTAGAAAAAATTCCCAAAAAAACTCGTGGCCAATTTGATTGCAGATAAGCTTCTAATTAGTAAATAATTATTAATTGCAAGCTTACGTTTAAATTCAATTTTCAATTTAAGTATTCTTCACAATAAATAGTTTATCTGTGTTCTAATAAAAATGATAAGTTGTTAAACATTTGCATAGTTTGAACATTTTAAGACCAGACTCTGCTAAAAATATGGGAATAATTTTAATTCGAAAAAAAATTAATGTACGGTTTAGTAAAAACTTTCTTTACAAAATATTTTAAATTGTTGATTATTTATTTTGATACTATAAATTTTTAGAATTCCACTCAAATGCTTGTTACAGAGTTTATAAATCTGATAGAAATTCCTTAATTTAATTTTTTCTACAAAAAACATCATTGAAAGTGTAGAAATGGAATTCGATTTATTATGAAATTTTTGTTTAAACTTTTAACTGTAATTATATTAAAAAAATCATTTATTTTGTTTTAGTTATATACTTTTTAATTTACATTTTTTGGATATTAAAACCGTACACAATTATACATTTAAACATAATTCAGTTCAATATTTTTACATAATTTTAATTCGCAGTTTGATCCTCTAAATTCTTCAGGACCCCGGAAAGGAAATGGCGGTAAAAGATAAGTGGTGAGCAAAAAAACACTTTTCACTTTTTTTCCCATGTCCTTTAACAACCGTTACTGGCTCCTTTCTCAAGCCCGGGCCACAGGATTGTAGCCCTGACTAACCTACCCTCTCGCCGGGCGTCCTGTAGGTATTAGGTATCTAATTAATGGATAAGCAGTCGAGCAGTTCTAATGCAATTTTTATTTGTATTTATTAAGGAGAAGTTGAAAAAGGTTATTTTTAGAAAATTGAATTTATTTAAAAATTAATCCAATTATTTTGAAATTTTAAGGTTTATTGTTTGCCTATTGATAGAATCTAAAATAAAATTTAATAAGTAGAAAATATAGGACGGGTAGTAATACATATAATCTAATTAAGTCTTAATTAGTAAATAAAATGATTAATATAAAGTAAAAAGACAATTTTTTACTTTACTAATACCACTTTATTTAGAATTTTAATTGTCTCTAACATGTTTCGGCCCGTATGGCCATTGACGAACTGTCCGTCAATGGCCATACGGGCCGAATCATGTCACAGACAAATAAGACTCTAAATAAAGTGGTATTAGTAAAGTAAAAAATTGTCTTTTGATTTTAAAATGGAATACCATAAAGTAGCGCTCAAATCTATCAAATATAAAAAGATTAATATTTGAAAAAATTACTTTGTGAAAAAAATACCTACATATTAGACAATATAAGATCATTTGCTTTATCACTTTTTCAACAAAAACAAATAATATGCCTTCGAGTCAACTTTCAGTTCTTAGACCACCATAAGGAAGAATACAATTGTTTTAAAATATTTTTAGTTCAGATAGAAAGTATACTAATAAATCAAAGAAGAATCAAGAACAAAGTCAATCGATAAAACAATGTTTTTATTTGTCTCACTAGTTTAAGGGGAGGTTTACTCGAGAGTCCTTAAAAATTATGTATTTTTTTAGAATTTTTTTTCTCAAGAACGAAAGTAAATATCAATTTCAAATTTTGTACACATATTTGCTAGGTATTAAACTATACAAAAAAAAATTTTCAAGGAAAAATATGAAAAATTGTCCATTTTATAGATACTGTAGTGTGACGATCCGAAAATCCAATGCCTTGTTGGCGGACATTCTAGCGCCGGTAATAAACCACCGAAATCCAAAAAAAAAAAAAAAATATTTATAAAATATATGAAGAGTACCCGCACCTCTACCTATAATATCAATAAATTGCTGAAAGAAAAAAAAATGGGGGATGTTTGAACTTTTGATTACGATTTTTATCTTATTTTTCGCTCTTTAAAGTAAACTTAAAAATAAAAAAAAACAATTTTGAAAGTGTATCGAACTTAGGTAGAGGTGCCGAAGAATTGAATTATCTTTAAAATAAAAAATTTAAAAAATGGATCCATCGAATAGTTTTTGAGTTATCGTGTCCGCCAGTTCCAAAAATGTAGTTCCGAGATATTATAAAATATATATAAAGAAACGTATTTTTAAAATTTTATATTTAATACTCATTATTGGGTGAATTACGTTTTTTGAATTTTTTTTTTATAGAAAGCTGAATTCGGTTAATGTGCAAGAATCTTGTTTTTAAATTATTTTCAGTAAAATCACTTTGGAAACATATTCTACACATAATTTGCTATCAATTTCGGCAAAAAAAAAATCGATTTTTTTATCAAATCTCAAGTAAACCTTCCCTTAAATTACTTTCAGCAAAATCACTTTGGGAACATATTCTACACATAATTAGCTACCAATTTCTGCAAAAAAAATCGATTTTTTTTAACGACTCTCAAGTAAACCTGCCCTTAAGAAATAAAATTTTAAGAAAAATTCATTTAAATTGTTAAAGTTGTATGCTATCAGTATAACACACACATCTTTTCAAAGTTATAAATCGAGAACGATTAGAAATTTTAGTTAACAATTTTATTGAGATAGACTAATCAGAAAATGTCCAATTTTTGAAATACCTTACCTCGATTGCCCCCCTTAAGCGAACAATTTATTGATAATATTCCAATATACATATTCTTCCAAATTTTTAAAGCATAGAGCTTGTAAGTTCTTATACACTCATTAACTTTTGAATCACCCATACAGTAACCTTTATATGTATATTTGTAATATAGATGGCAGCGCGAGGAATATATATGTATATGCTTTTCTCGTGATATCAAAAGCCACATGTCAATTACATAATGCACGTTTCTCATCTACACTTCTTGTCTACCTTATTAACATATCTTTATAAGTATTTCTTTGCACATTCACATGTGCGATAGATACAGACATAGGTACATATCCTTCATATACATATATATTTATAAGCTGATACACTGTGTCATAATTCACTTTTTTGACTAGGTACTGACGATATATTAAGACATTACCTCACAAGAAATTAAATGTTTAGAATCACTGGTGTAAATTTCAAAGAGTAAAATGTTGTATCGAAAGAAATTGTAAGATATAGTCTAGAGCAGTGGCGTCATAAAGGGTACCGCAAGGCTGTCTCGCTAAAAAGGAAAAAGGAAGCTTAAGAGTTCAGGCCAGGTAAGAAAGAAAAAACACACCATGTAAACGATTTACTTAGTTTTGATTTAATATCATCAGTTGATTTTCTCAAAGGATTTATTTTTAAATGTTTCCAAGAAATCACACAAAAAGGTTTTTTGTCTTTTTGTATTTGATTTGTTTGTTTTTGTCCTAAGACACGTTTTTAAATTCACTTTTGAAGGAGTTTTAACAGTTTTGTTCTGTTGCTTCTCAAATAAAAATTACGTGCAACTATGTACCTCTCTCTAACTTTATTCGATATACTTATTTTTTTCTGTTGTAGGTAATCATTTTACTTGTTTTCTTTCATGGTTACATAAAAATTTAAATTCGGACACAGCAATTATTTCATATAACACTCAGACAGCATACACATAACAAAATTATATTAAATTAAAATAATTTAATTCAAGCATTTTCGTGTTCTAATATTCTTTTATGTTCAATTTATATGTTAACAGAGCTTTCAATTATAGTGAAGTTTTATGTAGGTATTATGTATACGTTATATGAGTAAGAAGAGTGAACTTAGAAAGAGCGCGTATGTACCTAAACCTAAAACACTCTTACGCCATTACAGTGACTTGTTCACATTTAGCCTTTAATAAGATAAAGTTGGATGTCTTCTTGTATGTAGATGAGTTAACGACACAAAGAAAATTAAGAAATTATTTTTCCTTTTTTTTTGATGAAATATTGTTTTGAATATTTATTATTTTACCCGTATGTTTTTTTAAATTAATTATGAAGTACAGTGCAACAACAGACTTAAGGGAGTCTTTTAGTTTAGAATTCTTCAAAATCCGATTTTTTTTGTTTCATATTCTAAAAGTATAGAGCTTTAAAAATGTGTCCTCAAAAGGAAATTCAAGGAGGACCACTAATGTGACCGCCTGGAAAAAGGTGATTTTTGGGAATTTTTTTAAGCAAAACTACCGTATGGAATGATTTAATATTTTAAGGATATATTTGTTGATATATAATAAATTCATAACAAAATTTTTGGACGAAAAAATTGAAAATTCAGTGAGTTCTTCACGATCTCTCAAGACTCCAAAAAGAAGTTCCCCCATTGCTGCAGTGATAGCGACCTTCACAATGCCTGAAATCAAAAAAACCAAAAAGCTAGAAGGTATTGCCCATGCCATGAACCTCAATCGAAAAAAAAGTTGCAATTTAATAAAATGGCGGAGTTTTAAATAAAAAAGTTTCAAATTTTTCGTGAAAATTTGATGATTTTTGGCTTGCAAAAATTACATTTTTTATTCGATCGGAAAACTGGAGGTTCATGGCACGAAGAAATATATATAAAAGAAGGTGCAATAAAAATCAAATCGATCGGATGATTTGTCTTCGAGTTATAACTGTAGCAAATTTGAAAAATGTAATTTTTCATTACCTTACCTTTTAGTTTTAATCACTGAGAATTTTTACTAAAATTATTTACGATTTACTCACTATAACGGTCATAGTAAAACTAGAAGAGTCGTTTAAATGTGCCAGGTTCTAGCTTTTCCACAACATATGACTGGCAGCCACGTCCAGAAATTCCCGAACTATCAACCTTCATACATTTCTCAATACCTCAAAGTTAACAATATGAAAATCAGAATCCACTCTTCGGATGGCTGTAACTCAAAAACTATTTGAGATATGCACTTGAAATTTTAGTATGCTATTTTTAAAGGTATAAATTATCGAAACATGCAAAAAAAATTTCCAATTTTTTCAAAATGTCACACTAGTGGTCCCCCCTAAAAATTTTAAAAATTTAAAAAGTTATGGTCATTTTAATACGGTATTCTTTAAATGCTTTTTTTCTTAAAACTTCAGTTTTAAAGCTGATCGACATAATATCTTGAGTTCAGTTTATCCAGTCGGCTTCGAATTTAGCATGTAATTTCAATACATATTGCTTTATGGTATGGAGTACGGATATTGCAATATTTTAATTTTTGTTATTTAAAAAAAATAAAAAACTGAAAAAAATGTCAAAAAATAATTTTTTTTCAAACAGACGCAGTTGCTATTTTTAGATTTTTAAAATTTTTTGTCATTGCAGTTCGTGCCAGAATCACAACTTTTCTAAATCAGAATCTTTTTTTTTATTTTATTTTTATTTATTTTTTTAATTTTTTTTTTTTTTTTTTTTTTTGTTGCAGATGAACACAAACCCCATAAGCATGTCAACCTTTTTTGCATAATGCATGGCTATATATTTATATCGTTATAAGTTCTTGAATTTTCACTTTTTGCATTAAATTTTTTTTTTTTATATCTTCTTAAAATATGAATAAATAGATGGTAAAAAAATGGACAATAAAAATATTAATAGGATTTTTTATTAATTCCTAAAAATGTCGAAATTTTTGTTTCTAAGATTAGAAGACCTCCTTAAGTGACACGTATTCACACGTATCTAAGTGGTGACTTAACTCTGAAAAGCTTTTCAAGCTAAATTAATTATAATGTAACGGTAAAGAGTTTCTTAAGGGGGGGGGGTAAGGTTTTTAAAATTTTTTTTTGCATTTTTTTTTTAAATTTTTTTTCTGAATGTACAACATGTCGAGCGTGTTGTATCAAAATTTCAAGTAAATCCGAGCAAAACTAATGAAGATACAGCGTTTCAAGCAACCGGCCCTCATGCTCGATTTCTATACCTGTCTGGTAGCTACGCGACGCGCCTATCTGCTAAGTATAAAATTTACTTTAATTTTATACTTACAAATCTTATACAAAACAAATACTTACTATAATTACCCGTGTAAGTATAAAAAATTATATCATTTTATTGATGCTTAGTTTTGGATTTTTGAGTATAAAAAACTTTAAATCCATTTTCTCGCAAACAACATTTTTGAAGTCCGTGAACATCATAACTCAAAATCTACTTCACCAATTTTGTTGAAATTTTGTACACTGTTTCTACACATAAATCAACAGGTAATGAGGTCGAGTTTTTTTTTTTTTGCTATTTTTTGCCAGTTTATAATAAAAAATTAACCGAAATTTTTAGCAAAAATTGCGTTTTTCACTTCAAAATGCTGCCAAAAATAAAAAAATCGAAAAAATACAAAAAACTCTTCCTGACTCCCTAGGGAAACATATCGCCTTTTAAACGCATTTCGATTTTTTTGTCTCGGATGATCCGGTACCGAGTTATGATGTTCACCGCAAAACAACTTTTTTTCGAGGCGCCTCCGGAAATTCGCTGTCACGGACTTATTTATCGATATTTGTAATTGATAATTTTTTCAAAGATACTTCAGATGTTATACTACAACGAGTATATGAAATAAATAAGCCAACATTATTCATATCTCCAAAAAAAAATCATGAAAATATGCCTTTTTTTCGCGTTTAAAACCTTACCCCCCCTTAAGTTAGATATCTGTAAAAGCTACTGAAAACTCCCAGCACACAAAAATTTTTAAGGAACATCACTTACGTATAGTTGGCCAAAGTGGCCATAAACTTTAAAAATTTTTTGTGATTTTGTTAATAATTTAAGAACAAATCCGGCAAAATCCGAGTCTGAATCAAGCACTCAGGGTTCTGAACAATATTTTTCTTTTCTTTACTTGCACAAAGTATTTTAACACTGAGCTCCGTACAATCTTGAAAATAAATAATACTTATTATTTAACTGACTTTTTATCAGTTAGTTAGTTTTATACTAAAAATGTATATTAAATAAAATTATACTGTTAGATGACTAAAAAAGATATCATTAACAAATGATAGGGCCGTGTGAAAAATCCCGAGCGATCCGGGGAAAAAACCCATTTCTTAAAAATTTTCCGCCCTAAAAAATTATGGGAAAAAAATTCCTTTAACTTTTTCCAGGGCCCTCTCTTCAAGCCCGGTGCTGCAATCCCCACTGTCACGCCCTCTCGTTCGGCCTGACAAATGATTCCAAATTAGACCTACAACAACAAGGAAAAGAGACAGAAGAACAGGTACCCTTTAATTTTGATTCATTTGTGGCATTTTGACGATGTAAGATTATTTTTTAATTGATTTGGCGGCCTGAACTTCTGTTGATCGTAGTAATTATGACAACTTGGCTCAATTGTATTTCGTGCCCGTAAACTCTTTATTTTTTTCGCCCCATTCAAAATTGTCGTGAATTGATCTTTAATGCGGGTACATGGTTCTAAATTGCATTAAAATACGTTTATTTAGTCCGATGTTGTAGATTCATTTTGTATATAATAGTGTATATATTTATTGAATTTCTAATGTTTTTTTGAATCCTCAAAACCTGTATTTATTCTTAGTGACAGTACCTAGAGAATTAAAGGGGGCGAATTTATATTTATTTTGTGATGCTTCTAATTGTTAATTTAACCGAAAATTATCACTTTCCCAATAAATCTATTTATTAAATTAAATTATTTATCAATTTCAAATTATCAAACCAACACAACACCCCACTTTTCCTGTTTAGTAAATTTCCATAAAATAAAAATTTTGTTTAATTCACTTTACGCATCATTGAACTGAAATTTTGGTATATTTGATTTTCGATTTTGGACGATAGTAGGGGGAGCGGTAGTGAGGAGTGTACAAATACGAATATATTGTATTTACAGTTCTGATTTCGATCAGGCTAATATTATTTGATATTCTTATTACTAAGAGTACCTACACATACAAAAGATCGTATATATTTCCAATAGCAGTGCACATATTATATACACATCTAATATAAATGTGTTTAAGTTCGGCAGTATTTGCTAGAGGAATTTATTCACTGAAGATTCTTGTATAGTAGATACCGCATCAGACAAAAGGCATCAATACAATTTTATCTACATATACTGAAAAAGTCTCTTTATATATTTATTTAAACAAGAAATCAAGAGTTGAAACAATTCCGTTCGCCACAAAAAAATTTTGTAATTTTCTTGTGTAAATACCTGATATTATTTACCCAAAGTGTTCCATCACCGATATCAAAATAACAGGTGACCTTTAATTTGATGGTGATTTGTGTTAGGTAAACATCGGCAAAAATATAAATATGTAAACATTACTTTGAGAATTACTTCGATGAGAATATTTGCATTGGGGAGATTTGTAGTCTCTGGTCTATAGTTACTGTTAAATCACCTAGAACTGACACTTTAGAAGCCAACATAAATCGTATAGCTTAATATATATATATATATATATATATATATATATATATATATATATATATATATATATATATATAGATGTATATATATATATATATATATATATATATATATATATATATATATATATATATATATATATATATATATATTTATATATATCGGTTTGACAAAATGTTATTTATAAAAGTTAATGGCGGTGAACATATGTTGGAAATTCATTTCAAACAATAATTGCTAAATTAACATCTTTCAAATAGTACCTACCTAATTAGCAGCCCATTCTGGCTTAGCTTAGGTGTTTTTTTTTTGTTTTTTTGTTTTGGTGTTTTATATAATTTCCTGGAACGGAATACATTTATGTTGGATAAGTCTGACCGACTTCGACAGTTTCACCTGTCTAAAATTATCTGAATTATAGGTCTAATTAATTATTTTTACGTTAGATATTCGGAAATTCTCTGTGAGATAAGTTATTTATAGTGATCGGCTTCGCTCGCCAAACGATTCCTAAGTAAAGATTCCCATTCCCACTCACTCCAAAAATTAATTTTCCATTCTCACATGCTCTTAATTTAGAGAAAAATTGTCAAATCTCACTAAAACCCACTCCCGTCTGATTTGTCAGTTTTAATACCTTTTCCGTTTTTTATTCCCGAAATGGACTTGCATTATTTTCGGTGCCACTTCTGACCGTTTCCAATTCGGTAAAAAATTCTTTATTTCGAGCCGTTTTTAAAAAGTCAAACAGTTCTTTCTAAGTATCCAAATGGCGCCCTCCGGCGATCCTGACCTATTTTTCCGCTCGAATAACATTACTACTCTAAAGTAATCATATTTATATTTCAACAGAGTAGCTACTTTCCGCGCTTTGAAGCCTTTCTACAGATACCCGTAATGATACTTTTAGGAGTAGGTATTTCACTTTTCGGCCTTTCTGGGGAACCGAGGCGTTAACGGATAATTTTGATCACGCCTTTTTCGGAATCGCAATAAAAGGGTAAGTATCTACACGGAGAAAAAAATATCGAATATTTAGTGTCGAATATCGAAATAATATCGAATATATACGTTTTATAAAATATCGAGTATTTTATAAAACGTATTGTTTTGTATTGTATACAGCGCAGTGGTGACTATTTAGTTGCTTATAACTATTTCTTATGATAAATTTTTATTTGTACTTGTGAAATTGAATCATGGCGTTGAATGTTGAAGATTTTATTAATGGGATCGAGAAACGACCAGCAATATATAGTACAAAATTAAAACAATACTAAAAAAATTTAAAAAAAATTTAAAAAAACACTCATTTGAAAATAATTAAAAAATTTATTTTTATTTTCCCTTAAATTTTGAAATAATTTGTAAAATTGACCGCTAAGAATCCACAATCGTTTGCGTTTTTGTTACTTTTTCCGTAATTCGAGAGCGCAAATGCATACAATTTTTATGAAATCCATTTCTCTAGTAAAATTTTATAACTCTTGGTTGGATAGAGAAACTATTTAGCCAACTAATGCGCGTTTGTAAAAAATAAAAAGCAACCTTTAAGTGATTAAACTATTCAGTTGCCTATTATAAAAGTTGCTAGTACGGGGTTAGCCTAAAATTATTGTTGAGTTACATAGTAAGATTAGAGTGCCAGCACTAATAATTAAATAAATTCTTCTTCTTTTAGTACTGGTACTTAATCTTTACTATGTAATATTAATTTTAGAATATTTGGTCTGTGATCACTTTAATGTGCTACACACTAAATATTCGATATTTTTTCTCTCCGTGTACGGAAAAATACTATTCGAATAGTAAAGCTGTTTAATTTGAACCCTATATTTGATATAGTTCTGGGGGACAATTTCTACCTTATTCCAATTTTTAATTTGATATTTTGAAATTCTGTACAAAATCAGTTATTTATAGTGTTCGGCTTCGCTCATTCGACGATTCTAAAAGTAATATTACTATTTTAGCAACATATCTAATTTTCTCATTTTATCGAGACCTGCTTAGCTGTTTAGTTTGGGTTCTTTTTGCGGGTCCCCAGAGTCATGTCATGAATACCTCACGTTACTTTTAAATCAGATATTAAGGGAGGAGTTCACGCCAGAAACGGCTAATAAACTAATTTTTTTCGAATTTCGTTTATTGTTTTATTTTGTTCTGTGGTTCTGTACAAACACGGTGATATATAAAACATGGCCAAAAAAATTTTTTTTCAAGTAGAAAAATATTTACTTGTGAACCGCTGTACAGCCAATTGCTGCTCCTTTGCAGAAAACGCGCCCCCCCTCGCGATTTGATCAGTAATATTTAGTTTTGGTGTTTGGTTATGAGTTGTAGTATGCACTGAGGTAATATTCTTTTATTTGTATGCCTTTGTAGACGTTTTAATAAACAGTGAGTAAACCGCTTCTTTTGTTATTATTTTTGTTTTTTACCGTTTCCTGAAAATGTATTTTTTCCAACAAGGAAAATCATATCTCAAGTTCTAGAAAAGATAGAGACTTAATTTTTTTTAAATTTTGTTCATAAACATATTGCGCATAAAGTGGAGTATGCTTTTTCTATCTGAACAATTGTAACTATTTTTAAACATTTTTTTTAAATAAAAAATTGGGTTTTATGATTTTTAGAAGTTTGGGATTACAATTTTCTAGTTAATTTTTAAAATTACCTGAAACCCATACTCATAGCCTTATGGACAGGAATAAAATAATGAAAAAATATTTAAAAAATATTCATTCCCTTTTGAGATATGACGTTCCTTGTAAACGCTTAAAAACTTGTGAAAAAGGCCCCCCTCACCCCACAGGGAAGAGTAATCAATGTTTCAAAAACAAAATTTTCTATTTGAAACCGTACCTAATTTGAAAAAGATTTCAACAAGCAAAATAATCATAAATAAAAAAGTTGCTTTTTTATATGAACTCCTCCCTTAAAACTATGTACGATCCATAATATTGTACCAAAGATCTTATGCAATATTATTGAGTGTGTGGGGGCCGCTTTAGACAAGAAGACGTTACTCCAGTTATTTTTATAACGTACTGTATTCACCCACATACATATATTATGTCCATGTATACAATGTATGTACAAATGTTTTGATCGCGTTCGTATTGAACATAATAATAATAATATACAACATAACGTAAGTCGTTGATATATACACATAAACATATTATATTGTACAATATTTCCCAACATACTTGTCTGTCGTATGTAGGTGGGTTTATAGGTATATTTATGTAATACAAACATGTTAAGTATTTAAACAAACTTTGTGGTCGCTTCTAGTAATAAAATAAACAAACAGTCGTAGACAAGCCATGAAAATGTTGTAGTACACAATATACGTATATATCTGTACAAGTTATAGGAGCCGGAGCTACATATATCGGAGCTATATACGTTCATATATTATTACATTATATTGATTGGGAGGTTAACAACGGTTAACTGTTTATTTGTGCGGCCCATTTTCGGCTATTCTTCAATACTATCTATATTGGTGGCGGTTAAATACAACGTGAAGCAAAATTAATCCAAAGTTTTCTTCTTTAATATAGTCACATCCCTAATTTAGGTATATAGTTTCAAATACTACTAGGGTATTAAAGGATTGTAGCCCAAACTAGTACCCCTATTTAATTATAAAACCAAAAATTTATCATACTTTCTCTAGAAGCCGCCGAAGAATTACATTGTGTATAGAAAATTAGAAATCATATTGTACTGGACGTAAAAATAAATAAGATTAGTGGTGGATTTCTACTTAGATACTGGTCAGGGCAGTAGCTCAGTAGGAAGTTCAGACAGTTCGAAGGACCACAGAAAATAGTATAAATAAAAGAAAACACTATAATTGTTTAAAATTATTTTAATGATGAAAATGTTACACATTTATTTTAATTAGTAATGTTTTTTATTTGATTAATTATTGTTTTAATTTATTGTAGTTTGAATAATTTTTTAAATATATAAAAATATTAAATATAAAAATATTGTAAAATTTGATACACATAAATATTAATATAAAAAAGAAGGAAAATTTTAGGAAACTTGTTAACAATCAGACAGTAAACAGACACCCGTTCAGTTGGGTGGTTATTTCAGAACATCTCTCCGCAGACTGTGTCAGATTAGATTTTTTTGTGTGTTGCTTTTTTGTGAAGCACACAACCAAGGTCCGTTTGATCGGTTTTTGTAGCGTAAGCAGTAATAAGTCATGCAAGGCATTACGTACGTATAAGACAACTAACAGTTTATATAAATTAATTCTTTGGTAAGAATTTACCATTTCTCCCCGCCAGCGAAAAAGTCAAAAAATTATAAGAATCAGAGACAGAAATTTTCAGTATTCAGATATCAGTTAATTCACAGGCAGAGGACACAGTTTGTGAATTGCACGTTTATAAGTGCCAGATGAAGTTTTGACTAAAGCAGATCGCACTTTTTTATCACGCCCAGGATAAACTTCTAAAATTCTCCCTAGTTGCCAAACCAGTGGATGCAGATTGTCATCTTTGACAAGAACAAGAGTATTTGGCTTCAGATTTTCAGTTTCAGTTTGCCATTTATTTCTTTTTTGAAGTTCAGTTAGGTACATAGTTGACCATTGTTTCCAGAATTGTTGTACAATGTACGTCATATGTTGATACGTTTTTAAACGGTTTACAGAAAGATCAGTTAAGTCAGGTTCAGGAATACTAAACATAGCACGTCCGATCAGAAAGTGGGACGGAGTCAAGACCTGAAAATCATTCACGTCATCAGACATTCCACATAAAGGACGTGAATTCAGAATTGATTCAATCTGAATCAGACAAGTGGACAGTTCCTCGTATGTGAGGTGTGTATTTTTAACAGAACGATGCAAATAATACTTAATTTGCTTAATCAGACTTTCCCAACTTCCTCCCATGTGGGGTGAATTTGGAGTAATAAATTTCCAGTGTATTCCTCTTTGAGCCACAAAGTCATGAATACCTTTCAGATTTTCAGAATTCTTAAAGAATGAGTACAACTCATGCAGTTGTTTGTCAGCACCCTTATAATTTGAGGCATTATCAGAATAAATTGTGTGTGGTAGCCCACGCCGCCCTATGAATCTTTTTAAGGCAGCCAGATAAGATTCAGTTGACAGATCAGTGACAAGTTCAATGTGTACAGCACGAACTTTCATGCACAGAAACAGTGCAATATAAGTCTTCACTAATGGAGCTTTCCTCAAGCGTGAAGATTTAATAAATACAGGCCCGGCATAATCTTGGCCAGTAACCTCAAATGGATATCCAGGATTCAGTCTATCAGAGGGTAAATTTCCCATTATTTGTTCAGCGTTTCTCTTTTTGAAACGAATACAAGTGACACATTTATTTATTATCTTTTTTATTTGATTTTTGCCATTTATTGGCCAGAATAACAAACGAATGTTTGCCAGAACAGTTGCAGCACCTGCATGCAGAAGTTTTTTATGATAACTCTCGAGAATTAGAGTTGTTACATAATTTTCAGAAGGCAGTATCAACGGATGCTGTTGATCAAAAGGCAGTTTTGCATTTTCTAGACGACCTCCAACCCTCAACAAACCTTGTTCATCAAGAAAAGGTGTTAGAGAACGTAATTTACTAGTTTTAAAGGAAGAGTGAGAATAAAACAGATTATTTCTCAGCAGTTGAATTTCTTCATGAAATTCAATGTTTTGGACAGTTTTTACAATGAACAACATTGCATTTTTAAGTTCAGTAACAGTCAGTGGGCCTAATTGCCGATTGTCTTTCAGACGAGCATTGTGGACAAATCTCAGAACATAAGCATACGTTCGTTGAAGCTTATGAAAGTTTGAAAAGTTTTTGAAACTTTCCATTAAGTCGTTTTTTACTATTAACGAACATTTTACAGTTTGCCGTCTTATTTCAGGCAGTTCAGATAAGTAATCAGTCTTATGAGGAATTTTAAAGTCTTCCTCATCAAATTCAGAGGACAGAAAATCAGGACCAGACCACCATGTGTGGATATTTTTTAGTTCAGCAGCATTAGTTCCGCGTGATATATAATCAGCTGGATTATTTTTAGAATTTACATGCAACCATATAAAGTTTTTAGTCAATTCTTGAATTTGACTTACTCGATTGGCAACGAATACTTGCCACCTTGTAGGAGATTCTTTCATCCATGACAAGGCAATTGTAGAGTCAGTAAACAGAAATACCCTTGAAACAGGTAAATTTACAGTATTATGCACTCTATGCATTAATTTTGACAGAAGTAAACAGGCATTTAGTTCCAAGCGAGGTATAGTTACAGTTTTTATTGGACAGATTTTTGATTTTGCAGTCAGTAATTTACAGGAAAAAGCTTCGTTGTTGTATTTAACACGAATATAAATACAGCAGCCATATGCTTTGGAACTAGCATCAGAAAACCCAATCAGTTCAATGGATTTAAATTCAGTTGAGTTGAAACACCACCGAGGTATTTCAAAAACACTGTTCAGTTTCAGATTCTCAATAAATGTAGACCATTTATCCTGAATCTTCAGAGGGACAGTTTCATCCCAATCAGTGTCAGAAAGCCATATTTGTTGCATTATTAACTTTCCAGTAACAATTAATGGACTTATGAATCCTAAAGGGTCAAAAAATGATGCAATACATGCCAGAATTTTTCTTTTTGTGAAGTCAGATTTTTCAGTAAAGTTTTCAGTTTTTAGAATTATTCTGAAAATATCAGTGTTAGGTTCCCAGAGTATACCTAAAGCTTTAATTAAAATATTTTCAGAACTTTTTGACAAAAGTTTATTTTCAGGAATAACGTTAGTCAGTTGTGGATTGTTGATTCCCCACTTATGAAGATACAGTTTGCCACTTTGCAACAGTGAAGTTAATTCAGATATTAACTTTTTAACAGTTTCTAGGTCATTGTGACCGCTCAGAACGTCATCCACATAGAAACTATTAAGTACACATTCAGATCCCAAAGGATATTTATTTTGCTCATCTTGAGCCAGTTTATTCAGAGCCCTTGTAGCTAAGTATGGAGCAGAATTTGTTCCATATGTGACAGTGTTCAGTTTAAGACAGTTCAGTTTTTCATCAGGATTATTACGCCAGAGTACTTTCTGGTACTCCTGATCAGTAGAATGAACTTTAATCATTCTATACATTTGCTTGATATCAGCAGTAAAGGCATATTTATACATTCTAAATCGTAAAATGATATCAAACAGTTCAGGTTGTACTGACGGACCAACCATCAGACAATCATTCAGAGACAGACCAGATGTTGATCTAGCAGAGCCATCAAACACCACACGCACCTTCGTGGTAGTGCTTGCCTCATTCACAACAGAAAAGTGTGGAAGCCAGAAATCTTCCCCAGTACTAAACTTAGCTTTTGTAAAATCAGATTCAGTATATTCTGCATGACCCAGTTCTAAATATTCATACATGAATTTTTTGTATTCAGAATACAATTTTTCATTTTTTATTAATTTCCGTTCCAGATTATAGAATCTACTGAGTGCAACAGAAAAGGATGCCCCTAAACCTTGAGTAGGTTCAATCTTAAAAGGCAATTTTACAGTCAACCGTCCATCTTCAGAACGAGTTGTATTTTTCAGAAAGTGTTCTTCAATCTGCTTTTCCTCAGCAGATGACACTTTTGTTGTTGGAATTGATTCCAACTCCCAGAATTTTGGTATTAATAAATTTACATTGTTATCAATGTTTTCAGATTCAGTTTCAGACAAAAAAATGTTTCGTGTAACAGTATTGCATACCACAACTGGCAATGCAGCAGTTGAATTACATGTAGGTGATTCGCCACCAAAAACATACCCAAAGTGAGTATTTTGTAGTGAAGGAAGACCTTTTCCTAACACTATATGACCAGTCAGTAGTATTTTCATAAATACATCAGTACCTAATAAAAGGTCAATTTCAGAGGGTTCAAAATATTTTGTATCAGCCAAATTACTTTGAATTCCAGCAGGCAGTTTTATTTTTGAACAGTCCACCAATTTTTGGGGTAATTTACAGGTTATTTTTGGTAATACAGCACAGGAAATATCTAAACAGAAATTGTTTACAGCAGACTTAATATGAACATTTGCAACTTCGTTCACATAAGTTAAACCGCTAGAAATACCTTGTACTTCTATATGTTGTTTATCCGTTTTACATTTTAAACGGTTACAGAGTGCCTTTGTCATAAAGTTTGATTCCGATGCACTATCCAGAAGACATCTTACAGAAATGAATTTGTTGTCAGAGTTTTTAACTAAAACCGTAGCAGTAGGCAGAAGCATTTGTTTATTTTTATCACATTTTTCAGACAATACATAAGTAGATAATATTTTAGTTGCATTAGCATTTGAATTTTTATTATTACACAGTAATAGATTATGCATTCTATTGCAATTGGAACAGGCATTTGCATGACAGTTTTTTATTAAGTGCAATTTAAAACATTTAAAACAAAGCTTATGCTTTTTCAGTAAATCATACTTTGATTGAATGTCCATTTTTAGAAATTTATCACACTCATTCAAAGCATGAAATTCAGTGTGACAACAAAAACATTTTCTTTCAGATTTTGATTCAGTTTTTCTAACATTTTCAGAAAAATAAGATACCTTTCTAGAAGGTTTTAATTCAGTTTTCCTAAAGGAATGAGGTTTTTCAGTACGTTCAGTTACATTTTCTAATGCATTAGCACGTTTTTCCAGAAAGTCCAACAGATTTTCTACAGTTGGCAGTTCAGTGGTCGTATTGTTTTCTAACTCATACGCCCTAAGTGTGCCATAATCTAATTTCTCCTTCAATATATAGCACAATAACAGATTCCAGTCAGAAGGTTTTGCACCTAATGATTGCAGACAGTTAATTTGTTGTTTAATATGAACAACAAATTCTCTCAGTGCTTGAGCAGTACCCTTACTTAAAGATCTATATTCCAAAATAGATTTAATATGTGAATTAATAATAGTCAGTTTTTTATCATATCTGTCAGTCAGTGTTTTAAATGCAATGGCATAATTTTCGTCAGTTGTAGCCAAGTCATTTATCAGTTGTAAAGGTTCTTTACTCAGGCAAGATTTCAAATAAATCAGTTTTTGAACAGGAGTCAACTGTTTAGACTCATGAACAGCACTTCTAAACAGATCAAGAAATGATTGAAAATCTTGATAATTACCACTAAAGGTAGGCAGAGATACAGGAGGTAACCTAATATTTGTTACCGCAGTATTAATTTCAGTTTCAGAATGCTTATTTGCATTTTTAGGTTCAGATTGCGATTTCAGATCCAATTTAATTCTTTGAATGTTCGCAATAGTTGAGAAATACCTATCCTCAATATCAGTTCTATCAGATTCCTGACTCACATCTATTAATTCAATTTTTTCTTGAATGTCTAAGTATTTATTATAAGTGTCATTCAGAACAGTTTCTCTTGCAGTAATTTCATAAGTATCAAGTTTTTCAGTCAGAGATTTCAGTACAGCATTTTCAATGCGAGTCAGAGAACGTTTCAGTATAGTACGTCTTTTCAGTAAAACGTCTATATTTTCAGAGTCAGACATTTCAGTCATTTTTCAGTGTGTTAACAAATTTCCTTTTACAATACAAGTAAATATTTAAAAATAAATGAATGAATAACCCAAATACTTTAAAGTGAACAAGAAAATAATTTAAATATTTTAAAGTGAATAAATAAATGATTTAAATGTTTCAAAGTGAATAAGAAATTTACATATATATAAGTACATGTAAAAATATGCCAATATATGCAAATAAGATTATAAAGAAATATAATTTAATTTTATATTTTATATTTTTCTTTTTTTTTTTTACGTTTTATTTTAATTATTTTTTGAATAATAATTTAATATAATAAGAAATATAATGTTTATTTATCATTAGATATGAAATTAAAATGAAAAAATATGAAATATAACAGATAAAGTACAGAAAAGAGAAAATCTTATCTTTTTGACAGTTGTGACATTTAACAGCCACGTGTAGCAGAAAACAGAGTTTCAGTGATGTCACCACAACGCACTTTCATTGGTTGGTTGAGAATGACACGTCATCGCACCAAGCTAAGTAGCTGTGACGAGCATAGCACACAGCCAGAGAACAGGAGACCAACATATCAGAGCAGGAATGAGCGGACACACCAAAGCAGGGAGCGAACGCACTTGTGTCGATCTTTGTCAGTTGCACCAATTTTAATATGATGCTTTCTTTCTTCAGCACACTGGTGTGTTGTACTTTCAGTTAACAGCTTAAACACGCAGAAAGACCGTTAAGAAAACGCCCTTGTTTCAACAGTTTTTCAACAAAGAAATATGTATTTTTTACACAATTTTTCAGATAATGTTCAGAGTTTTTCAGTAGCAATTTTAGCTTTTAATTTACACAGTTTTTACAGCTTTTAACAGTTCACAGAATACAGTAAACCAGTTCAGAATCCACAGTTTTGCACTGATTCAGATCACTCGAACACCAAATTGTCCAGAAAATTCGATGATCGGGCTCGAAGTGGCCAAAAATGTGTGGTCAGGGCAGTAGCTCAGTAGGAAGTTCAGACAGTTCGAAGGACCACAGAAAATAGTATAAATAAAAGAAAACACTATAATTGTTTAAAATTATTTTAATGATGAAAATGTTACACATTTATTTTAATTAGTAATGTTTTTTATTTGATTAATTATTGTTTTAATTTATTGTAGTTTGAATAATTTTTTAAATATATAAAAATATTAAATATAAAAATATTGTAAAATTTGATACACATAAATATTAATATAAAAAAGAAGGAAAATTTTAGGAAACTTGTTAACAATCAGACAGTAAACAGACACCCGTTCAGTTGGGTGGTTATTTCAGAACATCTCTCCGCAGACTGTGTCAGATTAGATTTTTTTGTGTGTTGCTTTTTTGTGAAGCACACAACCAAGGTCCGTTTGATCGGTTTTTGTAGCGTAAGCAGTAATAAGTCATGCAAGGCATTACGTACGTATAAGACAACTAACAGTTTATATAAATTAATTCTTTGGTAAGAATTTACCAGATACGTCAGATCCGAACTTAGAATGTCAAAATTTTGTGGGTGGTATCAGAAAAAGTAAACATTATTTAAAATGATTTTCAAGTTGTTTTCGAACGCATCTGAAAATATGAGGATTAAGAACCAAAAATAATATCACGGGTGAACAGGTTTTTCTCATAAGCGAAAAATTTATATTAAATTGGTCATCTACACTTTTATAAATTTTACACAAATACATAAGTAAAAGTAAAAAAAAAAACCAAAACTGAAATATTTATATTATAGTGTTGTGCTTATCTAGATAACGTTTTCGTTATCTATTATCTTTTATCTAGATATTTTCAAAAGAAGTTATCTTTTATCTTATCTTTTTATTAAGCAAAGGAGAAAGATAAGATAATAAAAATAAATATACATCTTTATTTTTTCTGAAAAATAGAAAATTGAAGCTAAATTCACCGTTTCCCTATATATGTATTCATTTGGCCGACCATGTAATTCAGATAAATTTTGACACTTTCTTAAGAATTACAAAAATTATTAAAAGCAATTATTTAATTTTAAACAGAATTCTTGTTATCTGGAATTATTGCCGTTATTAGTTGGAATAACATTTAGTCGTGTAATATAAAATGTCGTATTCCGACCACTTGGTCTACCATGTAATTCAAAGAAGTATCGACATTTTTTTAAGCATTAGAGAAATGTTTAGAATCAATTTTCGTATTTTAAATGGATTTCTTGTAGCTGGAAATTATTTCGGCCATTAGTTGGAATAACATTTAATGGTGTAATATGAAGTGTCGTTTTCCGACCACTTGGTCGATCATGTAATTCAGATAAATATCCACACTTTTTAAGCACTTTTTCAAACCAAAAATGTTGTACTCTATTGTGATAGACGTATGCTACCATGGATTGTAAATAAAATCACTAAATTCTAAAACATGCGATTTTCATCGCCAAAAACGTTTCTTTAACATTTTTATAATTTATTGTATAATTTACACATCTTTCTGGGGGCCGGTGAGGTACTTTCGCAGCCGGGCATCGGTCCACGGATCGGCGGTTGAGAAACATTGACCTAACGCATTATTTCTGTAAATATTATCTGTTATCTAAAGTTTTATCTAGATAATGGGTAAATTATCTTTATCTAGATTTCTTAAATTATGTTATCTATTATCTGTTATCTGGATAATAAAATTCGGTATCTGCCCAACACTGATTACAACTAAATAAAAAAGTTAATCTCTTTTACTTCTGATACTACTAAAATAGCGGAAGCATTGTGAACACTTTTATAATATAAAAACTTTTTCCTTCCACAATGACAATTTTGACGCACATTTTTGTTTTAAAGCTTTCTGAACAATTTTGGTTTCGTATTTGTTCCTTGGTCCATCTGCCTGTCCGTTTGTGTGGCGTCAGTTCGCATCAAGTAGTATAACCTGTGAACTATTTTCAGAAATTTTGTGATTGGTTCTTTGATAATCCCTTACGAATTTCAAGGCAATTGGAGTAATTATAGATACGACGCTACCATGAAATTCTATTAAATGTCGATATTATACTTTCTACTAGTCCTATTTCGCTCAAGTTATTAGCGTAGTTGGTGGTTAGTTTATACAATAGGGGAGATACGCAATGAAACGGACGCGTTCTGAAATGGACAATATCTGTCCTGAACTGTCCTGAAAGTTACTGAACGAATAAATTAAAATTTTGATGTTGGCAACACTGACCTCCATAGACTATGCTACAAAGATGACAGTTACCGTAAACTACTTGTTTTAGTTGTATGCATCATAAAAGTTTTTGTTGTAAAAAAGTAAAAAGAAGAGATCTTTTGAATAAATTCGCACAGGAAAGGTATTACACTAATTGTATTTTGGATGATTTATATGATAGTGTATATATTTTAGTCAAAAATTAATATTAAGTTACTTTTCAAAATGTTATTTTAAACTAAGCTCATTTTGTCAAATTAAATTTAAGGTTAGTTACGCATTGAATTGGATAGATGTCGGAGCATTGAAACGGACGTCCGTTTCAATGATATAAATATAGAAAATGACACAAAAAAAAAATTTTGAGCTTTACGACTTCTACACGAGCACAGAGTCATGTATGGTGGGCGGAATTGTCCTCAACAGAACTTTTTCACGCAGAATGTTAATTTGATAAGACTTTGAAGTTACATTTTTAAGTAGCATATGTTTTAAATAAAAAAGTGTACACAAGCGTGTACGGCGGGGCGCTTGTGTTAAAAATACTTAAATCTAATTGTACGTTGACCTTATAATATATTTAATTAAGATTTTATTTAAATTAAGTACATTATGTTCATTTAGTAACTGTTGTCCGTTTCATCATACCCAGTGTCATTTTCAATGCGTAAGGTGTCATGAAACGGACAAAAATGATTTTTTTTTAAATGATTTTCATGAATTTGCTGTTATTATATTTTGAGAAAAAATGTTTTAGTTTATGTGATTAAAATTCATAGAGATATTGGTATAGTATTGTTGATTTTTCTTAAAAGATTATTTTTCTAATAAAAAATCTGCATCAAATTTAAATGTCCGTTTCATTGCGTATCTCGCCTATATTTTACTATTATTTTATTCGTATAATTTAGCCTTTAAATATTTTGAGTTACAATAAATTTTCAGGAACTGTACCTATAACGGAAAACTTGGAAACTTTATATCTTTCCACCAATTATTTTAATTTTCCACCAGTACAGAAAACTGGTTGCTTATCACCAATAACTGATTTTTCAATTAATTTTTCGCATTGCAGTACTTTAGATATACAATAAAGCTTTTGTTTTGGGTAACAATTCAAATAACTATCTTCAACTGTGTCCTTCTCAACGATGAGATAAAACTCGAAAGTCGACTTGTTATTTTATAAATTATGCGCGAAAAATGTGAAGAAGGAAATAGGTATATTATTTAGCTTCAAGATTATTATCGTCCATTCTTGCTGTTTTAATTTGACTAGAAATGGAAGCAGTGATACGAAAAATCTAAAGCTAATTATAAATATTAACGTCCTTGCCGCTCAAATTCGGCGTTTTAAAGTTAAGAAATGATTAACAACTCACCATATGGCATCTTAGCTATGAAGTTACCTAAATATTATTTGCTTGTTAGTTAGATTACGTATTTCTGATTTCATAGTCACAAAACCAACCGATTATAAGTTGATAATGTTACTGTAACAAATTGTTTCAGACCAAATTTTAATAACCTGAATAATTCTAAATTTGAAACACCCTGTAATATCAGATACATTATTATTTTGGGTAGATAATATGTATTATACATTATTTGTATATTGTCGTAGTCGGACAAGACGTATTAATAATTATATCTTTTAGTGTATTTGAATTGTGGTCGAAATGTTTAATTTCGGTTTTCTATTCCGTGTTTTAATTGAAAATTTACGAAACAAATCGAATATTGGATAGTTCGGATGGAAAATCAATAAGTAATAATTTTAAATACACCACAATAAATAAATGGAAAATTTAAAATAAAACATGAAAATATTTCAAAACAAAATAATGCCCATTTTTTAAGAAAATTTACCTCACGTTGTTGGCCTTTTTTATTGCCTGTCCACTTACTGGTTAGTTATCCGCACGTTATCCGTACACTGTACAGCAATATTTGCTTAACTAAATTTAAAATTGTCCCAAAACATTCATACAATATCGAATTTCCAACCTCTTTTTGTACTACTAAACGTAAACTGAAAAAAATATGGCAGAAGTAAGTGCATACTTATAGTTTCAGAACAAATGTGACATCGTTTATTCCGCGAAATGAATTGTCAAGTTGGCAGCTACGTAGAGTATCCGAACGTTTGCGGACACATTATATTAACCCTTAACCAATGACATTACGACGTTACGAATGTAACAAATAGCGATAGTGATACCAAATTCGAAGAGTTATATTTCTCAACTTTAAATCTTTTTGGAAATTCTGTTAAAAAAAAGACCTAAAAATTTTCAAGTATAAATGATGGGTATAACTGATTAATTTGTTAATGACTACATTTTGGGATATAAATAATAAAAAATATCCCATGTAGTGTGAATGCGGGAGAGATGCCGCACATTTTGAAAACACTTAAAGTATGGATTTAATTGATTTGAAATTTGGCACACAATAAATGTAAACATTGTTCTTTAAAATTATTTATAAATAATTTCAAATTTTAAGTCATAAAGGATTCATAATTAACATTTTTGAAAAGCCTGCAAAGCGGCGTCTCTCCCACACCTATGGGAGAGATGCCGCATCAAAGAAGGTGAGACGCCGCATAGTTTATATCAAAAATTTTGCATTTTACACACATTTCTATACATAATGCATGCCATATGTAACCATTTTTGGCACTTTATACATCTTAACCAGTCAACTTTTTTTTTGTTTCTGTGTACTTTTCAAAAAATTCAGTACACCGGCAATCATCATTATTTTCGTTATCTTCACTAATATGAGGGCTCTTTCTGATCCATTAATGTATTTTTTATATTTACGTGGCATAATTTATAGTCCAAAAAAAAAAAAATTGTATAATTAAGGTATATAAGTCTATTAGCGAATTTCCAGAATGGAAATTCAGCTATTACAGTAGGTCTCATGACGGGACTTGAGCCCGGGACTATGGCAGAAATTTGTTTTGAGGTCCCTAGAAACCGAAAATAATATTCACTAAAAATTATATATATATATATATATATATATATATATATATATGTATATATGTATTTATGTATTTATGTATCAGCACGATAACTCTCGAACGAAACGTCCTAGGGTTACGAAATTTGGTGACAACGTTGGAAGTCCAAAAATCTTGGATGAGTTCTTCAGCCAGACACGTCGGATGCCAGGAACATGGTTTTTGTTCTTGCAAAAAATTAGTTTTTTTGCCAAAATTTCCACTTATTCAAAAATTTTTGCCAAATTTTTTTACACCATTTAAAAGAGGAGAAAAAGTTACATAAAAAAGCTCTTTAAACTATTATTCTATGTCAACTAGTTTCCGAGAAAAACTAATTTTTATAAACGGAAATTCGCTATGTTATGCAGGATGCTGCGACAGGGGTATATTTTTAACATGTAATATAGTGCGGCATCTATACCAACTTTAAATGCGGCATCTCTCCTTTTTGTTGGGATAGATACCGCATGTTGCTATAGCAAGCATAGTGCGGAATTGTAACCTAAAATTTTATACAGTACTTTTAAAATATACCTAAATTAATAACAAAACTCATTTTCATTAAAACAATGAAATATACATTCTTAAATTCTAATGAATTAAATGCTTGAAAAAATATCATGTTAAAAAACTTACTTTTCAATTATATAAAGTTGGACAAATACGAAACTGATGGACTGATTACCATATACAGCTTAAATATGTAACTTATTTTAAACATATAATCCATTAATAGCGCTATCTATCAATCAACGGATGAACTATGGCTACTGCGGCATCTCCCCGCACTTACCCTAGTAGCAGAGGTTCAAATTAGAAAAGCCCAATTAAAAACATGGATCATGCTTAAAAAAAACGACCTATTTTTTTTTTTTAATAAATATATATTTGTCGACTGTATCACATATCAAAACATCAAATATTAAACAATTTTTTGTTTTATTTTGATTGTAAACACTACTGTGATAACTTGTTATACACAAAAAAAAAAAAAAAATTCATATGCATTTTTAATTTGCGTTTTTTTTCAATTGAATTCACTACGTTGCATTTAATTAATCATATCTAAAAATTAGAAAATTTTTAGTTTATAACAATTTATTACTATTATTTATTCAGTTATGGGTGCAAATATGCATTTTATTATTACATATAGGATGGGTAGAAATTTTTAAGAGAATACTATGATGAACATAATTTTAAAATATGCTACTAATGTTTCTTTTCGTTGTAAACAAAGTAGTAAATGCAATTAAAATGGTGTCGTGTTCGTAGCGTACGTTTCTGAAGCGTACAGCTAGAATTCGTGTTTGAAGCGTACATAAATTTATATCGCGTGTTATAAAGCGTACACATTACATATAAATGACGTCATTTCAACAGGAGATTGTTATAATTAACGTGAATAATTAGTTTCCAACATCAACTGAAAACATTTAGTGTATGCACCCATTTCAATATTTTCGTATCCCAGTTACCTTATTAAAAATAACCAAAAAAGTATAAAAAAAATACTAAAAAGCACAAAAGGTTACACGTCATATCTAGGAACGTAAAAAGAAAAAAAATAATCGACGGTCACTAAAAGAAAATTTTGTTTATATTATTTTCTATATACTTAATATTCACTGAACAGAAAAACCAAAAGCATATTTACATTATGTATATAATAGATTTGTTCATATGAAAAGAAAAACCTCTAGAAAACTGCGTATCATAAAACCAAATATGAATACGCAATATTTACAATGGCAAATACGCGGAAACCCGTATATACACAACCAAAAATTTATTGATACTACTTAAATGTGCATTGTGTAGGTACACAAGTTTATAAAATACGTATGTATGTGTGAGTATATGGGTTTCCATAATAATATTTAGGAGGGTAGGACGTACTAACATAACCTTAAACTGAACACTGTTGACCAAACCATATTTTTAATTTTATCATCCGTAATAATTTTTTGGTGTGTTTCTTTTCGTCGTGCGTTAAGGTTCGTCGATATAAAACGTAACAGATCGTATAAAATAAAATCATATAAAAATTTTTTTTATTTGTCAATTTTCTTTTTGTTTTTTATTTTCCTCGATAAATTTTAAAAGCTGTAAAAATGTGTATCTAGAACTACTATTAAATTGCTTATTTTTTTGTAATAAAATACTATCGATTTAAATTATAATTTACATGCGGCTGTATGTAATTTTGTACTTTACACGCACATGTATGTAAAGAAGCACAGCTAATTATATTTTTATTCATCTTAACGCTAAGTTGTGATTCGTTTTTAATACATTTCAAATTTTATATGTGTAACAATTCCAATGTATTGTATTTCTATCAAAAGTACCTATATTTTTTATTATGAATTTTATATTAGTCGTAAATAAAGTATAAGCATGTAAGTTGGTTGTATAATGCATATTTAGACGAGGTACTAGGTGACATTGAGTGTGCATGAAAGAGGTATAGAATTTGACTTTTGATTATTGTTAGGGAGTCTTAGGTGAGTATGAAAACCCATGTCGTCGACCTCTAGGATGGTCGACAAATTAGAAGGAAGGGGCAGAGTTGCAGAAAAAGCCGATCGGGAAATCGCTTATATCTTGCTTATTATTGATCGTAGAGTGATAATTTTTTTTTTAATTTGTTTGCAATGAAATGATCTAAAATTTATGTCGTATGCAAATTTTTGATATATCTAACGGTTTTCGTGTAAAAAAATGAAAAAAGGCAACGTTAAAATTTAAGTATTTTTAGCATACAGAGCTAGTCAAAAGTATAAAAAAGTCAAAAATTTAAGCGGGAAAGCATTTTTGGGATAAACAATGAGGGCAAAAGTCTCACCATTTGTTACGGCGCATCAGATGATGACCTTCACCTCGACCTCAATGTCAACGTTCAAGGTCGTATCAAGGTCAAATCGGTTTTTTTTATATGACAACCCCCACTTTCGACCCCGGAAATGGAAAGAGTGGAAAATTCTGCATCCGAATATGACTTTCCCTCTCTCCCAGTTTGTCGATCACCCTAGAGGTCGACGATATGGGTTTTCATACTCACCTAAGAACCCCTAACAATATTCAAAAGTCAAATTCTATACCTCGTTCATGCACACTCAATGTCATCTAGCACCTGGGCTAATTAAACACACGCGCAGTTACGCACTACTACTGCGCGGTTCTTGCGTAACTTTTTTGTTCGAGTGAAACATATTATGTTAATTGATAACACTTGCTACTTACAAGGAATGTTACGGAAGTGTACCCCTGCGATTTTGTTCATTTTAAGATATATTTTAGTACTTGACAAAGTAACAAACATATTTTAATTATACGTGCCCAATCCGATATTTAGGGGATAAAACACCCCTTCAAAAATTTCCTGAAAAATCATATTTTGGTATTTTTTCCCATACTAGCCCTTATGCAATTTTGATGAAAAGTGGTAAAAAAATTTAGACTGAGGTTACATTACTATAGAATTTTTTTCATTAGGGTCACTTAATTTTTAAGGGGTGAAACACCCCTAAGAGAGGGTTTTTTAAAAAATTTTTTAGGGAAATCAGCCCAGATTCTTTGAAATTCTGTAAAAAGGTTACAAGTTATTAGTTAATAAATAATACGTGTTACTCACTGTAGTGGCGAGGCATAACTGGGAGGCTATGGGGGGCTCTATACGGGAACGAAATTTTTAATAAAAAATTAAATATTTTGGGTTTTTCTCACTATAAAATTTATAAAATAGCAAAAATAAGGTAATTAATGATAATAACTAAAGGGACTACAGGGAAGATACAACCACTAGATGTATACGGATTCCGAATATGGAAGAATTTTATCAAGCGGTTTTCGAATAGTATAATGCTACTCAATTACGATATCAATCTTCATTCTCGTAACAACATAATAAAGCTGCAATCACTGATTCATAACCAATTTTCTTCTTCTCAATATCAAAACTTATTCCGTTATTTATAGTACAAAAGCGGATACATAAGTAAGAAACCAGAAAAATTTGAGAATCCAGTTGCATTTGCTCTCCAAGAAAATTTTTCCCCCAAATGCGAAATTGAAGGTTGTGAAGAATTATCTACAGTCGACTTTCATTAATGCAAACCTGCGATAATTCGAACCTCTCTATAATTCAAAGTTATCACGAGTTCCCTACAAATATAAAATATTACGAATTAACGAGAGTCGACTATCAAACACTCTATAATTAAATTCGTAATAGGTATTTTAAGACTCCCTCGAGTTTCGAATTAACGAGAGTCGACTGTATTATAAGATGTTCTTGGTGCAAGAAATCGCTCTGCTTAAAACACTTCTTTAAAGAATATCATTACTGTGAAAATTATCATCCATAATTCTAATTAACATTTTTTAATACTTCTATAATATTTTATAAATACATTGTAAAATACAGACATACTGAAGCACTTTAACGTCTGCTTACTGTACCACTAATCAACATTTACTCAAAATAATAAATAAAACTTAATTTATATTTTTACTTGTATATTCTTCCACTATTTCATAATCCATCACATTTAATTACAAGCTACAATCCAAAATTTTTTTTCATAATGCTATTTCAGTGTTTCAGAACTATCTCTTTCAAGTCAAGGAGTTTGTCAGTTAACCTTATTTTTGCTATTTTATAAATTTTATCGTGAGGAAAACCCAAAATATTTTGTTAAAAATTTCGTTCTCATATTGAGCCCCCCCCCCCCAGTTACGCCGCGCCATTAGAGTGGGAAACACTTATTATTTATTAACTAATAACGTGTAGCCATTTTACAGAATTTTAAGGAATTTGGGCTATGATTTCCCTAAAAATTTTTTTAAAAACCCTCTCTTAGGGGTGTTTAACCCCTTAAAAATTAAGTGACTCCAATGAAAAAAATTCTATAGTAATCTAACCTCAGTCTAAATCTTTTGACCACTTTTCATCAAAATTGCATAAGGGCTAGTATGGGAAAAATACCAAAATGTGATTTTTCAGGAAATTTTTGAAGGGTTGTTTTACCCCCTAAATATGGGATTGGGCACGTATTATTAAAATATGTTGGTCACTTTGTCAAGTACTCCAATATATCTTAAAATGAACAAAATCGGAGGGGTACACTTCCGTAACATTCCTTGTTAGTATAGGTACTAGATATTTTGCCGTCTACTGATATACAGCAAAAACTGCTTTTATGCGGTCTTTTTTTGTGCAATTATTTTTTTTTGTGACTTATTTTCTATGCGATTTGTTTTAGGAACCTATCAAAGTCTATAATGAAAAAGAAAAGTAAGAACAGTAAGAAACATTAATTTGCGATAAAGCTTTTTATTGATTGTTTTCAAGCATTTAATCCGTACATTGCATAAGATTATAAAAAATGTAATATAAAAATGGAATAAAATGTTCCCATGTTGAAATTAATGTTTTATCTTGTCTAGAAAAGGAACATAGTCTAAGGAAATCTTAAGGAGTTTTCAGTTATGTATTTTCGATCACACTTTCTTTAAGCGGGCCTGATCCACTGCATAAAAAAGGTTTTTCAATTTGAAGCGAACTTAAATACTTTTTATAACTATAAAGTTTTTGAACATTTTTTTTCTGCAGCTTTTATTATACGGTAGATAGCGACCGCATAAAAAATATATGCCGTATTTTGTTTTTAATTTTAAACAATTAATATTGATTTTATTGAGTATAATAAAATAAATATTTATTTTTAAACATTTCAGAAAATTTTGAGATACCTTTTTGGAACAATGTAATTTAAAATTTTAAATAAAATAAATTGACATTAATATTTCTATAGTAAAAATTTGGAGAGACAGATCTACCCACACAGTTAACTTCCCATTGGATGCCTTTAAAGACTAGAGACTAGATAGATTGCACTTGAATATTTTTTTTTAATTCAAGGGCTCCTCCCTTGGGCCCCCAATAGAGGCTTTGTCCGTTGCACCACACCGGGAGCTTCGCTCTCTGTACCTAAAGGTGGGGACTTCACCCTTATCAAATAAATGATATCATCATTTCTTCTCAAGATATGTGAAAAATACCCCTGTCGCAGCATCTGCATAACATAGCGAATTTCCAAATTTTGGGGACTGGCGGATCTCATCTAAGAACTGTACCTATTTAAAATAGTTTAGCTTTCTAAGAGTAAAAGATTTTTTAAAATCGGCTGGGTAATTAGTTTTGATATTTTTGGAACCCAAGAACCCGAACGGACTTTGTGCAGCATAGTTGTATCCATCTAAAATAATTTAGTTCTCTAACAGTGAAAAAAATTTTCAAAATCGGTCGGTTAGTTTATTTTTTTACAATAATGGGAACAGTAAACCCTGGCGGAAATCATACAACATAACCTTTATTCATCTAAAATAATTTTAGTAAAAAGTTTATCCTAACAGTAAAAAACGGGTCCTAGGGATCTCATATAACTTATGGTAGTTCGTAAGGTTCTTGTGGGACATCATTTAATTACTTAATGAATTCAAATACTTTAACTTACTAACGGTGAAAAAATTTTCAAAATTTTCGACATTCGCTAAAAAAATCATTGAAAAATATTTGATATGTTTCGATCAATTAATGGTCAACATCAGCAAATAAAAGTTACTAAAATCGAAGAAAAGAATGAGTTATTTGTCCGTAGAAATTAAAATACAAATTCTGAAAACGAGCAAAGAAATATTGAAAAAACTAGATCGGCAAAACATTCTGACAAATAACACTACCCAACTAATACTTGCCAATTTGAATGAAACTTAACATACTTATTAAACAACGAAAAATATTAAATACGTGTTTTTTTATTTCGGCTAAATACGCTTTTTAGGGGTAGAAAACACCATTCAACCTCTGTAGATGAAAACAGTTATAGCTAAATATTTTTGAAACGGCATATTTTTTGAAAAAAGGGCTGAGTACCAAATTTGTAGAATTTAAAGCGATGCACTTGATAGTGACCCTGAAATCGATTTTCAAGGTCAGTTGAAAATGATTAGCCATTGCCGAACTTTGACCATATCCTGTACCTATAAGCAGTAATTTCATGTATTGACTCAATCTATCTTCAAAATTGATTTGTTGCGTTATTTTTCTAAAATAAAAAAAATAAAAACCTGACGAAATGAAAAAATAGGCGCAAATTTATAGAAAAAATTAGAAGAAAACATTTTTGTAAGTAATTTTAGAAGTTAAGAAAAGATTTAATATTACTCAAATTGTAAGTTAAACATTAACTTTATGTTATATTAGAAATTTTCAAAATTTTTTAAAATTTTTATTGCTACTCTATAGTTATCATATTAGGAATTCAATTCAACATATGATTAACTATTATTTTTCCGATTGCGATTGAGCAAGTATTTTTCAAAATTACTTCTTGATTACTTATTTTCTATCTTGCATGTGAAATTCGTTCGAATATACTTTGAACCATTTAGGGATGAAAAGTAAACTACTCCTTTTGAAAAATATTAAATGATTTTCAAATGACTTTGGAAATTGACCTCAAGGTCAACTTCAAAGTCAAGTGCATCACGAGAGTCAAGTGCTTCAAGATCATCAAGTGCATCACTTTGAACTCTATAACTTTGGTCCTAAGCACTTTTTTCAGAAAATATATCGTACCATAATCCACTTCTATGTTGATTCCTGGTCTCTTTTCCTGCGTTTCTAATATTTATGTCAATAAAAAATGTGCTACCGTAGACAAGGATGAATAGGTACGCATTCCGACTTCACACCGTATTTTTTTGTATTTATTTTATGAGTACCTAATCTTTAATATATTAAAAATTTACGCGAAGATGGTCACTTTATCAGCAGTATCCAAAAAAATTTAAAAATATCGGTGGTTTTTGAAAAATTAACAAAAATCGTATAATTTCTTCTCTATGAAAAATTGGGGTCAAAAGAGACGAGAAAAGAGTAAATGGGGACAACCCGTAGGGTCGACCAAAATTGAAATTCTAATATAAAATAATTTCGAACTTTTTGTATTTATACATTCAAAAAAGAAATAATAGGTACTTGATGATTTTCTGTAAAAATAAACGTAGAATCTAAAATAAAGTTTATATACTCCTGTCGTTTACCCCTAAGTTTATATTCCTCCTATTCTTATTTTAGTTCAAAAAATAATTTTTCAAAAGACTAAGACATAATAATTAATAACAGTGAGATTCTACGTCCATTTTCAGACTTTTGTTTATTAAATTGCGTAAAAGCTAGTAAATGCAATAACAGATATGATGAATTTATAAGGATTTTCTTGTACTACAAAATCTTAAAAATATGGAAACGCGTACTTTTTTTTCGTTAATTGTGTTTTATTCTTTTGCACAAAATTTTAAAAATACTTTATTTTCTTAAGAAAGGGAGGCAACTTTAGTCACAGATATGCCTATGAACAGTTTTTGGTAATCCGGGAAAAACGAAAACACTTTTTAAAATTTTTTTATTGTTAAAATCGAAATGTTCTTTTAAAGAGGGTTAAAATTACCATATTTTATATTAAAATTTTAACACAATCACTCCCTAATTAACGAGCCTGACTTAATATTAGCAAATTGAGAAAAAACACGTCAATTAGATTTTTTTACACAGATTTTATTTGTTATATAATTCAAAAGGATATTTTAAAAATGTGTATGAATGGCTTTCATTAAATAAATTTCAATATATTTTCCATTTATTTTAACAGTGGAATGTCCTTATTAGTGGCTATACTTTCGACTTGGAGCGAATTAGACGAAGATTTTCTTCTAAAACCAAATTTAATAATTAATTAAAGAAATAAAAAAAAATTTGTGGATTTCCTACCGTTCAAATATGATCTTTATTGTATGTATCTTTATTGTATGTAAAAATGTTATTACATTTTTTCAAAAAACTGTAAGTAAACTGTAAAATTTTCTTTACAAATATGTTAAAATAGAGAAATGTTTCCTTTTTAATTTATTTTTAACTCTTTTTAAATGATTCACTTTAAAATTTTTTAATATTTCTTAATCGAAATTTCATAAAAGAATGTGTCAAAATTTAAAAAAATTTTTCTTTGTTAAAAAAAAAAATTGAATGTGCAAAATTATTTAATATTAGAATGCTCTGATTATACAATTCTAATCATAACTGTATTGTCAATTGGATAAAAAATTACGTAAAAATATTATTGTTTGAATATGATTTAACGTAATTTTTATACGATTGAAGCAAACTCTTATTAATTTTAGGAAGGTGTAAATATAATCTAAATTCTGGTCATATCACATAACAGATATCGTCGGGATTTTTTTTGTAAAAAAAAATGGAACAGAGATACATTATAAAAACATTTAACTGACAGAGAAATAGAATATAGCCGAATCGTTAAATTGGATTAAAAAAATCATGACACGCTACTTATAAAGCGGCTTTTTTCGAATTTAGCTCGCAAAAAATGAGACAGAAAAAAAAAGAATGCGAGTGCGAGTGAAATGGAGAACGACATATTTCCTAGTTTTTCTCGAAAAGTAAGTAATTTAGAGCAACGGTATAAAAACATTTTTTATGCGTTTTACCTTTTACAATGGCTTAGTGTAAAAAAAAATTTGAAAAATTGCTTAATTCTGGCAAAAAACTCATTTTGTTGACAAAAAACGCCCGGAAAACCTACTTCTGGGCATCCGACGTGTCTGGCTAACGAACTCATCCAACGATTTGGAAAATCGAATTCGCACACAAAATTTCATAAGCATTAAACGTTTCGTTCGAGAGTTATCGCGCGGATACATATATATATATATATATATATATATATATATATATATATATATATATATATATATAAATTTTAGTGAATATCATTTTCGTATTCTAGGGACCTCAAAACATATTTCTGATATGGTCTCGGGCTTAGGTCGCACCATGACACCTGGCGTAAAAGCTGAATTTCCAGTTTTGGAAATTCGCTAAAAATATTTAACAAAAAGTTTTTTTTTCTTTTTAAATTTTATAATAATAATAATTTACTGGCATTTTTAATACCAAGGTTTTTACGTCATTATATAATAAAGAATCAATCTGATATGTTGTGTTAATAAAGTTAATTCCGTTTTTTTATCACAAAAAACAAACCGCTAATCCGAACCTGCTGAAAACTTTATCCGGTCTTCATTTTCTAATTACGCATCTAATGAAATTAGTCCTTTTTTTGTTCTCGAGATATGCGAGACGAAAAAAAATTGACGAACGAACAAACAAACTAACGAACGGACACACAGACATCACACTACAAACGATGGGTTTGGATTCTAGTGACCTTGAAACGTGGAGATATGTCAAAATTAGCGACTCGTAAAATCGGACCCATTACAATAACTTCCAATGGGAAGTTAATTAAAGTATAAATTAATACTAAAATTATTATTATTTAAATTTGTTATACATAGTTCAGTTTGTTACAGTCCACTTTGCAATGTTATAAGTTTTGAGAAAAATTTCTGTAGGTTTGAAAACTATGCGTTTGAATACTTTTTATGAAAAGTATATCAAATTTTCCGATTAAATATATCATTTTGGAAGCTAATATAGTAACCCTGAAATGTGTTAAAAATTTCTAATAGGATGTTTTGTTTTTTGTTTTCTAATTCTGTTGCTATTTTTACAATATTAATCTTTGTCAAAAAAAAGTGCCAAAAAATTCTTAAAATTGGCTCAAAGAAATCTTCTTGAATATTCAATTATCAATAAAATAAGACCCCAGTTTTAAAAAAATATATAATCTAGTGATATCGTTACTACCGACATTGAATATGATACCTACTCAACTGGTTTTGTAAATAACTTGAAACCATTTTTAAGGTCGGTTACATAAATATTTAATTTGAATTGATTGTCTCTACTTTAAACAAATGAGTAGGTACCTACAGAACGCATAGATACGAGAAGCTTTAGCGCTATCCCTTTTCCTGAAATATTAAAGGTACATTTTTTAGTCACTTTGAGGCCGGATGCATAAATATTTAATTTTAAATTGGTCTTCATATGTTTGTATTTGCATAAGTACCTATACCTATTACCAGCTACGGTATAGCTGCGTCTATGTTTACTTTTAAACAAGAACTTCGGGAAAAGATAGTAGGTAAAGTGATGAAGTAATGATTAAAAGCGGGTAGGTGTAAACCTCATTTATTTACCGTACCTATCGACTATTCTCGCCTAGCTGTCATCATCATCGTCATTGCCATTCTTACTTGCACCCCCACCACCCTACCCCCACTTCTATCACTCGCCTACAGACATAGATAGAGGACCATCAATTTTAAACCAGGCATAAAACCTCTTTATAAGCAAAGGATTATTTATGTATTATAATATATATAAGATTATTACATTATATTATAAATATGTATTATATATCGTCGGTTCCTGGTTCCTCTCTCTATAGGTACGTGTAAATTGGTTCCGTCACTTTAGTTTTTGAATAATAACCAAAATAATAATAATGTTGTTTTAACTATTGCTCATCTGCTTCATTCATCTCACTCGTTCCGGTTGTGTCTCTGTGTCTATCTGTCTGTCTCGCTTGTTTGTTCGGTTGGTCGTTCGTTGTTTCTTTGTTTGCACTCTACCGCACCGCATCATTCGTTCGTCCTGTTGTGCGAAGTTTAATTAATCATTTTTGAAAGACTTATGTTTATGTAATGGATATATTGTCTTTCAGTTTCAATTGCGTAAGGAGAATAACTAGTGAATGTGGCCGTGAATAAATGAGAAAAAGTTTTAGAAGTTTTTATTTGACGTGTAAAGGAAAAAATAGTATAGTTATAATGTACTTGTAGTGTGTTGTAACGCTAAACGCAGTTTATAAATGCTCGACAATGGTAAATTTTCAATTTTTAATTCTAAAATTTACTTAAACAGGTTCTTAATTTGAACAGAAAATCGTGAATATTGTGAGTTTTGTAGAATTCGTACAATCAAATGAAAACATACAGTCGGGGGCACCAGATATTTTTATTCAACTTGTTTCTACATGTATGGGTTTAATTATAGTAGTGTACGTCATATTCTATCATCATACAATGGTACAAAAACTAAATCTGAGAATTGTGACTTTTCAAACCGAAGGAAAAGAATATTCATTTTCATTTTTTGTTAAGTTTTCTATTTTATTTTATTTCCATCTTTTTAGTTTGATTTCTAGGCAGTCGAGTATTTTTCTAAATTTTCAAAATTTACCTTTCAAACAATTATTTACTTTTTATTTTAATATTTATATATACGACGTTTGGACATTATCAAAATTATTATTTTCTTCTTTTTCTTTTCTTTTTTTTTTTTTTTTTTTTTTTTGAAAAAAGATGTTTAAATATCTGTTTTAGGAATCAATTAAAAAAAAAATATAAGCACATCTTCAACATTGGAATAAAAGGCCAACTAATACTAAATATAGAAAAAAATACTATTTTTAGACGGAATTTTTAACCCTTAGTCTCCCGGATCTATTCTCGTGTCAATCTAGCCATCATTAAATTCAATATGACATATTTATCTATTTTCTATTTTTGACTATTATTCTATTATATACTTCACATGCTTATGTATTTTTATTTTACAATTAGCTCATATTTAATTTTTTAAGACTTGACGTTGTTGGTAGAACGTTGTAAAATAAGAATCTCAAAAAACCTGGAGTTTTACGTACCGTTGGTAGACTAAAGAGTAAGAGAAATCATCTGTTTCACTAAATTTTCATCTATATTACCTAAACTGTAGCGATGCCTACCATCTATTCTGGTGAAGCATAATTTCATAAATTCTTAAAGCAAAATTAATAAAAATAATAAAAGGATAATTTTATAAAATCAAAATTTAATCAATATGTACATTATTATTTAAAATTAATCTTACAAAATTTATATATATCTAGACATCTAGTGAATTTGTATAAAACAATATCGATATATTACTGTTCAAATTGCCATCGAATGTAAAAAAAAAAAACTCAATACTATATAATACAAATTTCCACTAGCGCAAAGGTTTCTAATAGCCAATGGGCCCCTGTTAGGAACCCTTTGATTTTCTCATCTAACTTTAGCAAATTCAAGTAGCCGAAAACTCCCATATCCTAATTAGTTTAATTCACGTAGCAAACCCATCCAACCTACCAATAAATTGTATCTTCGATATAATTTTTTTTTTCGCTATAATACAATAATAATAAATTAAAGGTTGTGACTTTGTGTGTTTGTGTATTAGACTGCGTTAATCTCAAGAATTATCCAAGCAAATTTAAAAATTTTTTCACTGATGGGCAGATGTAACCCTATTTTATAATATAGGCTACATTACAAAAGTTAATATTATTCTGCAGAACACGGAATCTCCGAAAAGGGTCTAAAGTATTAGGGGTACCCATAAGTAATTAATTATTTTTCTTTAGGAAGTTTTGCTTCAGTCTAATCCAGAGTGTTGACTTGTTAATATGCGTTTTAGTGCGTAATACTGCAACATGTGGCGTTAACTATGGGTTCATAATAAAAATTTAAGTTTTTTATTACATTGGTGGAAAATGGGGAGGGGCAATTAACCAACAGAACAACATTTACGTCATTGCAACAACAAATTGCAAAATTGTGATGTGTGTGAGGACGTACTGAAAGTCAGTAAGTGTCAGCGTAAGTTTAGAAAATTTCGCAGTGGTGATTATGACTTGTCCGATAGTGATCAAATAATTCAATAGTGATAGGAATAAAGAAGGTGGAAACGGTTACAGGTCAATTATATTGCTAACAATTAGATAGATTACGTAACGAATTGTTCATAAAACGGCCAGCTCTCGTCATTTTCGCAAAGGTGTCATACTACAGCACAACGATGCCAGAGCTTATGCAGAAAAATTAACTCAAGAAAAATAAGGCAGCTGAATTGGGAAGTTGTGCCACATCCTGCTTATTCTTCTGACATAGCGCCATCTAATTTTCATTTATTCCGATCCAATGAACATGCTCTAAGAAATATAATTTTAAAAACTTCGTTCGTGTGCGAGCTCACATATATTCATTTTTTTCGTCAAAACCAATTGAATTTTATAAACAAGGAATTGAAACTCTGTCAACAAGATGGCAAAAGGTCCTCGATAATGACGGAGGTTACATAATTGACAAAATGTATAATTAAATAAAACATAAAATCGTTTATATAGGTACCCCTAATACCTAAACGGCTGAACCAATCCTGACAAGACTTGTCTGCTGATGATCATGTGGATCGAAACATGCCAATTTAATTAAATAAAAGGCGATGTTTTTGCAAAATCATGTGTTTCATTAACTACTGAAGAATTATTGAAGAACTATTCATTAAGGGAGTTCTCCCGTGTGATGGGTTTAGAAAAAATAATTTTTCTGCTTAAAAACAATTCACTTTGAAAGTTTTTCAAGAGGAACAGGAGGGAGTACTCTATGGACCAGGCATCGCAGATTGATAGTAAGTTAAGATTTTTATACTTTTAACCGTATTTGAAACTTTAAACGCACTTTCTCAAAAGTGTGTTTTTGAAACTGGCCTCCATCATATCTCGAGAATATGACTTGACCGATTTACTTGAAATATATAGGGTAGACTCAGCACGTGTAGACACATTGAATGAACTAGAATCATTCAAAAATTCCGAGTAGGGTAAAAGCCCCTATACCGGAACGCGATCCAATACTGGAACAGTTTTGACATTTATATATTAATGAAGTTATTTCTGAAAGAAGCCTTTGATTACAAAAATTATTATTAATAGAATGATTATGTTTCAATTTAAATTCACCTCGCATTTAAGGTTTCCTTACTTAATTAAAGAAATACTTACATATATACAGCTGAACTCTTTTTTATGCGGTTTTTTTGCGCGATTTTTTTTATGCGATTTGTAAAAAATGGACATTAAAATGCATAATGTGAATAAAAATCACGAGACAGTAAGAAACTTAAACAATTGCTATAATAACTTTCTTTGATAAAAATTCTTTTTAACGATTTTTAAGCATTTAATCAATACATTGCATAAGAACATAAATTATTGCATCATTTAATTTTTTTACACATGTATTTTTCAAAATTTTCATAATATTATAAAAAGGAAATAAAATGTTCCTACGTGTAAATTAAGGCTTTATCTTGTTAATAGAAGCAACTTCTAAGGAAATTTCTGGAAAGTTTTGAGCGTTTTGAGTGATGGTTTTTCGATGAAACTTTTTTTATACGGTCTCATCAATCGCATAAAAAATGTTTTTTGTACAATCTGGATCAAACTATAACTTTTGTAGCTATTTATGACATTTTTGAATATATTTTTTTTGTGCGATTTTTTTATGCGGTCCCCTCCACCGCACAAAAATCAACTATATATATTAAACAGTTTTTGTTGAATACAGTATTTTGATCCTTTATTAACGTCTGATACTTAAGCCATTCTATATTTTCTACATTGACGTCTAGATGTCACTCTATGTGTCATATTACTCATATTACACGTCTGTTTGTATATTGGTTCCCAACTCCTAGTGTCATTAATATTTCTTTGTTTGGATATAGATGTCGACATTTTGTAAAAGAAAAACATTAATTAATAAAAATTTTTGGATTGTATTTTTTTATGAACATATTCATTATGGATTAAAGAGAATTTTGTTTCATGCTTATTAAAAAAAAAAAATGGGTGCTTAATTTATGTGTTAATTTTTATAAGCCAGTTTAATTACACACCTAAAAATAATGTTCCGGTATAGGGGCTTTTACGTTATTTCAATTTTTTTGTAACAAAAAGTTGAAATTGAAATTTTTTTTTAAATGTCTTACAAAATCCAAATTTTCAATATTTTCAAATGATTGTAGTTCATTTGATGCATTTATACTTACAAATTAAAATGGTGCTTTTTTTCTTTCGGATAAGCCAATCAACTGAAATTTGAGGAGGGTGCCTTCGGAGTGGTACAACTTACGTACTAATTAAGATTTTTATTTGACATTTGTGTTACATACTTTTGAAATAGTAATAAATAAATGGTAAAAAAACTTTAATCTTTTCAGTGTTCGTCAAAAGAAATTCCCCAAAAATGCTTAAAAAACAGGCTGTCACACGGGAGACCGCCTTAACTAGGCCGAACTGTACTTTTTATAGTTGATCGAACTGTGTTTTTTAATATTTTGTCTGGGCCATTTTTTATGCGTTACGTATTCATCGCAAAAAAGAGTATAGCAATATCTGAATTAATAATTCCAAATGAATTTAAAACAATTCTGATAATAGCGTTACCAGGTTAATAAACTCTGATTTTGTTAAAGCAAAAAATCTTCCACATTATATAATTTCATCACCAAATATTATAATATGCTATCAAGTATGCATACTTATTAGGTTTTAATCATTTCATTATAAATTAATTATGGGCCCATTAAATTTGATACATTATGACATCTAAATAATTAATTAGTAATTTTCAACAATGATTAATGATTGATTGTTCGTGTTACTGCTTGCTACTGACTGTCAATTATTTGTATTAGGGCTTGTTACATTGTATACATAAATGTACGTAGGTACAATGTAGCTATATTCAAGTCAAAATTGATACTACTTAGTTGGCAATAATATAATTTTCTATTGATGCTTTGATAGACTACTACAAACACACTCTGTTAGTTATACGTATTTATGTAGGAATGTGTGTGTGGTGAATATGTAATTATAATTTAATTAATAAAATAAATAAAAAACACGAAAATTTATTGAATGGGGAAAAAACTTTTCTAATTGGTTTTTTATAAATCCAAGACTAAAATATATACTTTTTTTTATAGGTATTGGTTGAGTGCGCAACTACACCTCATTTCAGATAAAATTGATCATGAGTTTTCGTTAAAAAATTAAATAATTCTTATATTCGAAACAAATCAATCTTCTATTCTTTTCTAAAAATAAACTACAAATTTAAAATTTACATAAATGCAATAATAAAAGAGATAAAGCCAAGAAAACGGAAATTATTTAAATTCAAAGTGACGAAGCATGGTTAAATTTAACTGAAATGAACCATACTAATACAAGTATCCCTTTTATACTCTAGGGAGCAGAAGATTATTTTGCTTCCGTTTTTAGGCCAGTTAAAGAAATAAATTTATAAATCAACGTCAGTCAGCAAACGTAAGTACTAACCACTAGTAAAGTTACGAGTGCCAGTGAATACAAATGAGTTCTATCTATTAATGACCAACGCGTTAACGCAATTGTCAAATTTTTAAAAACTATTAAATACAGCAAATATTCTGAATTTACTCCCTTCCTAACATTCCAACAAATCAGGGGCCTCTTGTGTACGTTTTCGTCCAAGTAAAGTAAAAAAACGCCGTGAGCAGCGGGGCCCCATCACGGAAGTCGAATTTTTCCTTTCATCTTCGGTATTGAATGTCTACAAGCGAAATGTAATTGAAAGTCCCTCCAAATCATCTTAGGAAGCAGAATTATGGATATGATGTAGATAATTGACCGAAGCACTATTTCCAACCGGTTTGGAAAGGTTTTATTGTTTTGTTGCCCCCCACCACCCCCTTAAAGGTTGGTTCGGATCCAAAATTTGACCCCACTTTGATAGTATTTTTGCGCATCGGAATGAGCCCCACCTATCAAATTTCGTCTCTTAACTTCCAGAGGGGGGCCCTGCACATGTCAAAAGGTAGCGGGAAAATATATATAAATATATATATATATATATATATATATATATATATATATATAAAATATATATATATATATATATATATATATAATATATATATATATATATAAAATATATATATATAATATATATATATATATATATATATATATATATATATATATATATATATATATATATATATATATATATATATATATATATCAGACATTTTCTACGGGTCTGTATATAAGTTTAATTTTTTCAGTTGAAAAGTTCGACTAAAAAAAATTAATGACAAACGTTTCCGTGCATACGATTTCATCATTCTTCTCATTGCATGCAGGACTATGGAGAGAAATAGCGGGCTCCGGGAATGAAACACATTTCTCAAAAATTTTTCCTAAAAGAAATATGTGACGAGCAAAAAAAGCTCCTTTTACTTTATTCTGGGCCCCTACCCACCGCTATAGGCTCTCTCGTTTAGCCCGGGCCCCTAGCTATTATACCCTCTCGTCGGGCCTGACAGCATATTACTAAATTCTGAAAATATATGTTCAGTATCTTAAAGTACAGTAAGAAGTATTTGGTAGCTGTATTAAAATTATAATTTCCTTGTCAATGAAACTTTCAGACAATAACCTTATTAACCATATCCAATTTCTCCAGTACCCATTAAAAAAAATAATTATCACTGACGTCCAACATCGAACGTGTTCCAGAGGCGCGAAAAACTCCATTTCAATACCAACAGTTTGTTAAACTATTCAGATATAATATGAAACAATATGAAAGAGCATCCTGTAATTCTATTAAACATTTTTGTAATCATAGATAACATTTTAGTTATTTTAATTTTTTGGGTTAAATATACCCATATGAGTTATATATATGAAGAGGTGGATTCCAATACTCGCTAAGTCACTTTTTGCAATTTTTCAGGAAATGTAAAAAACTATCTAGGTAGGCAAATGTAGTAATCTGTTTAAATTATTTTCAAGTTCTTAGATAATAATTATTATTGATGTTATTTATTTGTTCTTAGTTATATATATAATTTTCAATAGATTATATTGAAAAAAAAAAACCTTTAAAAAGTTGGGTTGAGTTGGTTAAAATAAACCTAGTTTGTTTAAATACGGATATATTTTATTCAAGAAACATTTTAAACAGTGTATTATAGCTATTTCATGTGTTTGACATAACAGAAAATCTGTCTACAAGCAAATTTGAAAAAAAATACCAGCTATTATTGGAAAAAAAATGCAATGGTTTACGAGTAAATTTAACTTAGAGCGTTTTGAAATAAAACTGTCACTGACTTAGCGCTTTTTTGGAAAACATTCCATTTTTCATCATTCATTTTACGGTAAACTAAGCTCATTTTGAAGGGTGGCACTACGAAAATCGTGTAGAGATGGACTTGAACATTCTGCATCAACTAAAATCTCACATTAGACAAAAAATGACTTAGCGCCTTTTGGAATCCACCTCTTCATATCTTAAGCGAATAGCTATGAATACTGATGTTACTTGTTAAATTACAATAAGTAACAAACAATAAGTTATTATGTATTTTCATTTTAAACTTTCAAATCGTATAGCATCATCTAAATTCTAAATTATGCTTTTTAATCTACAATCTCGATAAAAAATTAAATGTAATATTTTTATGCAAGAAATACATTTATTTCTACTACGACTAATCTACCAGATAACAATCTTAGGCACATTTTTCACCAGTTGAAAATTTGTAAATGTTAAATAAATTAATTATACGTACGTAAGTGTGCAAAATATGCTAATTGAAAATTTCCCGTCTATCCATCCGTTTATATCCGCACATACATATAAATGGCGCACACACTTTAAACAAGAAAAATGCGCATTAAATCTAGATAATGCGTATAAAAAATGTTTCCAACTCTTTTATGTGTAGGTACAGACGGACTGTGCGAACGTGTAACTCTAAATAATAAATAATTTTTTCACTTTTAGTTTTAAAAAGAGTGGAATTAAATATTAATAATTATAACACATTTGTTTAGCTTGTAATGTCATAATTATTAATTAAAGGAGGGAGGCAAGCAATAAAACTTATTTAGTAGGTCAATGACTTTGCCTAAGAAAGAAAATTTAAAACTATATTTTTAAAAAAATTGTATTCTAAACGCCAAAGGTTAAGAAAAACTGAAGGAATACATTTTTCACAATTGTAGTTTTACATTTCGTTAAAACCAGATTCCAGCTCTGGTAGATTGCTGCTGCTGAAATCTGATGATGCGGCTTCCTAATTTTGTTCTTGTTCGAAAATCGAATGAAACCGGCATATGGTTCTTGTTCGAAAATCGTTTTGTTTTGAACAACCGTATTAAAGAGAAAATTTAATTATTAATCAAGCCTCAGATTTCGCCAAGACCAACAAGGAAGGGTATCCAAATGTATTGACAATTGTACAGATAAGTAAAAATAAATAAATTAGTAAACAAATAAATAAGTAAACAAGATTCGTATAGATGTCAATAAAATATGGGGGGGGGGGGGTGGGGGGGCAGCAGTATATTTTTCTTTCTAAATTATTTACTTTAAAGTATGTCGTAAGTTTTTAACAATTCATTACTAAAATACGAGATTCTTTAATCATATTTTTCCTCATTATTAAATAAAAAAGTTAAAATTTTTCCCAGGTTAATATTAGCAAATGGTGCGATGTAAAATATATTAATTAAAAATTATTTTATTTACACATAACAAGCTCCTCTTTCACCAAAAAATACCTGATAAAATTAGGAGTTGGGAGTGGGGGATGAAACACCGATGATTTTTTTAAAATTTGATGTCTGTTTTAAATTTGAAAAATTTGATTCTATTAAACAAATATCCCTGTCGCAGCATTCTGCTTAACGTAACGAGTTTCCGTCTATAAAAATTAGTTTTTCTCGGAAACCAGTTTACATAGAATAATGGCTTAAAAACCTTTTTATATGATATTTTTCTTCTCTTTTTAATGGTGTAAAAAAATGTCGCAAAAACTTCTGAATTGGGAAAATTTTGGCAAAGAACTAATTTTTTCCATGAAAAAAGTTCAAAAATCCATGTTCCTGGTATCCGATGTGTCCGGCTGAAGAACTCATCCAAGATTTTTGAACTTTCAATGTTTTCATTATATAAATTCTAGTGAATGTCATTTTCGACTTCTAGGGACCTTAAAATAAATTTTTGTCTTAGTCCCGGGCTTAAATCGTGTCACGACAATGAGTATAATAGCTGAATTTTCGATTCAAAAATTCTCTAAAAGGATCAAATTAACGAAAATATTAACAAAATTTGAGAAAATTTAATAAATTAATATAGAGTCCTACATTAAAAACAAAATACCTAATCTTTTCGTTCTTAAGTAATGTGACTTGAAACTTCTATACTTAATTAAAACACTTAAATTTCTAGGTGTGTTCGGAAGTACTATTCTTTGTGCTAATAGAAAAATTATTAACGTATCAAAAAAATACTGAGTTAAGCAATTGAATCAAAATATAATAAAAATACAATTTAACTTTTATAATCGTTTTATAATACATATCTACATTCTCCGCTCATTTTATTCCGGAACTTTCTTGTTTTTCTTTATTTTTAAAACTAGGTCACACATCATTAAAAGTATATCACATATACATGAACATACTCATGTTCAGTTTTGCAGTGAGTGAATAAAAAAGGATAAATTCAGCGGAAAATGATACAATTTAAAAATAAATATATATAAAAAAAACGCCGTGAGCAGCGGGGCCCCATCACGGTAGTCGAATTTTCCCCTTCATCTTCGGTATTGAATGTCTACAAGCGAAATGTGATTGAAAGTCTACAACCGAATTGTCATTTTGTTGGTTTCAAAACTGGTGATGAGTGTTCGGCTGATCGAGGCTTTAAAAAAAGGTTTTAAGTATTTAAGGGCTGTATCTCAGTAAATTTCAATTTTGTGCCGAAAACAGGTAGCAGAAAAAAAGCCAACACAATTCGTACGAGGACATTCCTGCCCATGTTTATCCGCTAATTGCCTTTATGTTTTAGTTTTAAAAATTAAAAAAGGACCTTAAATAGTAAACTGGAAGGCCTTTATAAAGATATTTTTTCTTTCCAAAAAAATCCAAAATTTCTATTTTATAAATACTAAAAATCCAAAATTCCTAATTTATAAATAAACAGTGACTTTAATAACATTTTTAAATTACTTAATATATATGTATTTCATTTGTCATAAAAGAAAGTTCACTTTTTTTTAAATTTTTTAAAATTACTATTCGCCTACTTGTATTTAGAATAAACATAATGCTTTTAAAACACATTTAACAATAGCATTCAATTCCGATGTAAAAATGGGAGAAGTGGGGGGAAAAGTGATGCGGACTCCCTACAAGGTACTAGCTGGATACTAACTGAATACACGTACAAAATTTCAGCCCTCTAGGTTTCCTTATGGAGTCTCTAGACATGTTAGAAAACAAGCAAAAAAATTAAGGAAATATTGGCGTGAAAATCGTGGGGGTAAGGGTTAAAAGTTGAAACCTCCAAAAAACAGTGTCTGGCTATTAGCTTAACCTGTACACCAAATTTCAGCCCTCTAGGTTTATTTGGGGAGATTTTGACCCGAACGAAACTGTTAAAAAACAAGAAAAATCATGTTCTTTTGGGTATAAAAATGGTGGGGGTAGGGGTTAAAAGTCGAGACCCCCAAAAGGCACCCCCTTGATACTAACTCAATCCGAATACAAAATTTCAGCCCTCTAGGTTTATTCGGGTGACCTGTGCGAGTGGTACAAACTTCGAAAACGTCGAAAATGCATGAAATTGTAGCTTAAAAATGAGGGGGGTGGGGGTAAAATATTAAAACCTCCAAAAAGCACAACCTAGGTACGAACTTTATCAACACACCAAATTTCAACCCTCTACGTTAATTCTGGGGGGCTGGGGGCCTGTTAGATCCAGCGAAAATCGTTTTTCCCCCCTCTACTCCCACCATATCATCCTAGGAAGCTGAATTTTGGATATGTTGTAGATAATTGACCGAAACATTATTTAAAACCGGTTTGGAAAAGTTTTATTGCTTTTCCGCCCCCCACCACCCCCTTAAAGGTCGGGTCCGAAAAAAAATTTGCCCAAAATTTGACCCCACTTTGATAGTATTGTTGTGCATCGGAATAAGCCCCACTTACCAAATTTCATCTCTTAACTTCCATAGGGGGGCCCTACACATATTAAAAGGTTGCGGGAAAATATATATATATATATATATATATATATATATATATATATATATATATATATATATATATATATATATATATATATATATATATATATCAGACATCTTTTTTTTTTACATAATCGTGTTCTACGGGTCCGAAAACGGATAGCGCCCCTGGTCTCACCTCTCGCTGCTCATCGTATAGACTGTATAAGTCTAATTTTTCGGAGAAAATTCGACTAAAAAGAAAAAGTGAAATACAAAGTTAAAAGTAATTTAAATATTTAAAAGCTTTATTCTTATATATATATATATATATATATATATATATATATATATATATATATATATATATATATATATTGAATTTTCATTTTTTGGAATCTCATTTACAGAAATGCGAAAATAAAATTTAAGTACACTATTTTACACCCGCCTTTAATATTCAAAATGTGCTGATTGTTTTTACTGTAATTATTAAGGTTATTATATTACACAGGTTTGGTAAATCAGACGAGAAACAGCGCTTATATTGGATTGAAGTGTAGCCAGGCCCGGATTATTTATATTCACTGAACGGAACAAAAATATAAGGTTATTTTAATGATAATATAAAATAATAATAATAATAATAATAATAATAGCCGTAAAAAACACTCAAAGAGTATCGGCCTCTTCACAAGCAAAAATTATATATAATAAATAATAATAGTTAATAAATATTTATACTAAGACTGTACTTAAAATTTTGGATAAAATTAAAGTAATAAAATTAAGGCAATATGGGGAGCAGATTCAATACATTTTTCCATGTTTGTTTATCTCCTGCATAACGAATCCAGTAGCATCCAGCGTAATTACGAAATTCATTCTTCCACCGAACTTTACATCTTCCTCTTGACCTGCAATGTCCCCATGGTACTCAGCAAGTAATTTTCTTGGACCACCTTTTATCTGCACTTGGTAAAATATGTCCTGCCCACGACGATTTCAACTTTTTTATAAATAAACTTATAGAGTTTATTCCTGTTAAAAAACACAATTTACGTGAATTAATTCTATCGAACAGTCTTTTGCACAGCACTGATCTTTGCATTTTCCGAACATTTATTGCAATCTGATTTTGGAGAGATTTAGTAAGCGCCCAAGTTTGGCAACCATATGTTAAAGCAGGAACTACACATGTATTGAACACCTTGGCTTTTATTTGCTTAGGAAAGTTGCCCTTAAATATTTCTCTTAAAGACCAAAATATTTTCTATGCAGAAATACATCTTCTTCTAGTCATAAATTTTGAAAAAACCAATATTTTTACTAACTCCATCAGAAATTCTATATTAATAGACAATCAAGAACTGCAGTATGTTGAAGATCAAGTTTATCTCGGACAAATTATGACGTTTCGAGACAAATTCGAAAAGGATAATATAAAATACCCGAGTCAAGTTCTCAGAAACTATTATATATTTTTTTTTCAGTAAAATATATTTATTTGAACTACTTTTACTACTTAAAGCAGGGGTGGCCAACCCGCGACCCGCCTCGAACGTTTTTTGTGGCCCGCGAGATCCATCACACTTGTACAAAATATATTTATTTTATTATGACTAAGGTATTGAAAATCAATGTATATCTAATATGGGAACACATAATTTTATATGCGGCCCGCGCAGTTACGATGCACATCCAAGGTAGCCCCTGACTTAAGGTATAGTTACATAAAAAATCACTATAAACGGGAGTCTTGAAATTGAGTTTTTAGAATTTTGTGGCTAGAAATATTATTTGGTATTGGGTATTTAACAATTTTATAATAAATTAAAGTGCGATTTTGTAATAGTATTTTTTACTTAGGGAAGATCGTAAGTATAATGCAGCAACTACATTCTCGCCGAGGTAGGACGAGGTTCCTCGCGGAAATTCCACGCTAAGGTTGGCTGCGGCTTGAAAAGTGTTATAACAAGAACCAAGTGACTTTCTATACTCTTGTACTTCGTCAGCTTCGCGAGAATGTAGCTGTCGAATTATTTTTGTAGCTTCTGATACAGTTTGAGAACTCAAGGTTGAAAGCCGAGGATTCTTAAGTATCCGTGGCCACAAAAATGACACATACGAGCCGAATATAAGTAATTTATTATTTTAACCAAAGAAATTATTAATAAACTGAAACAGATAAATAAAACAAATAATAAAATTACCCAAAAATGCAATTACTAATTGATTATAAACGATTATTTATCTTCCTAGGAAGGTAAGTAAACTTTTATGACCTGGTATTTTTGTATCTGTAGTAATCGGAACATAGAATGATAAATGTTGCGACTAGTTACCTGCTATATAGCGTCAACTTATGATTATTCGTTATACGTACCTTTAATTTACCTACATATTGTTATAATTACAACAGAATTATGAAAATTAAAACAAGGAGTCGACAGCCTGCAAGGTTATTAAAAATAACTTATAAAAAGTTCCTTTTTACTCGACGCGTTTCGATCAATTTATGATCATTTTCAAGAGATATATCTTTTTTGGACAACCATTGTCGAATAAATTAAATAAAATAAAAATTAGTCGACTTAGAAAAAGTAATAATGTAAGTTGTATTGTAACAACAAAAACTCGTCAGAAAGTAAAATTTTAATTTTCCAATTTTACTTTCTGACGAGTTTTTGTTGTTACAATACAACTTACATTATTACTTTTTCTAAGTCGACTAATTTTTATTTTATTTAATTTATTCGACAATGGTTGTCCAAAAAAGATATATCTCTTGAAAATGATCATAAATTGATCGAAACGCGTCGAGTAAAAAGGAACTTTTTATAAGTTATTTTTAATAACCTTGCAGGCTGTCGACTCCTTGTTTTAATTTTCATAATACCTCCACCTGCAGTTGGACTGATTTATATATAATTACAACAGGTTTTAGTCGGATTGTTGCCGTTGCTATACATTGTTGGAGTATTTTAAAACGATATAATATTTAAGATGTAGGTATCATTGTTATAACTAAGCGGGTTCTACACGATGCTACGAACGTTCCTTCCAACGTTCGATCGAACGTTTGAGGCAATTAAGTTCGATAGTTGGTGCGACGAATGTATCTGCTACACGGTGAATCGAATGTTTGATCCAATACGAATGATGATGTGTTGGTACAAACGTTTATTCAGTGGACGAGGATGTCATCTGTCTTATGTGATCTCTAATGTTATACACTGATGTTGTCTCTCTTCACATGAACGAGTCGTGCAGCTGCTGAGTCGAACCAACCAACGCAACCAACATTGACCTTCAAACGTTCGAAGCATCCCTTTGACTCGGTGCAAGAATACCGACATCGAGCGGGACGTGGCCAAATGCGAATGTTTGACGCTCGACATTGGACACTCGTAGGTTCGAACCACGGCCACACGATGCGATGAACCATCGAACGTCCAATGTTGGAAGGTGTTCGTAGCATCGTGTAGAACCGTCTTTAGAATAGTCACTATGAAACTGTGCACTACCAAACTGTTACACAACCATCACTCGTGTACGACAAACACAATCAAACGCTACATGTCAGTACACACAGAATGTTTGTTTTGTTATTGTCGTAGTACAGGTACATGCAGCAAACCAGCCACTGGTGCCTACATATTTTTTTGGCTTATTAAATTTAATAGAACTGAATTAACAAAAAACAAAAATTTAACGTTCTTGCTATTGAAGGTCGGTTGAAAATTATTAAAAATACACCAGAAATCCAATGGTATGTTGTGGTCGGTGCAGATTTGAGGGGAAGTACGTAAAATCGGGAGATCAGGGGTGTTGGCAAACTTTTATGTGAGATGTTGGTAAATATTATTTATCTGAATTTATTTAAAACAAAACTATTCTAAAAAAACAATTTACAATCTAAAATTCAGTTGTATAGATAAACGAAACTGAATGTTATATTAATGAATAACGAAAAACCAACTTCATCATCGAATTTATCAGCTCTAAAGACGCCAAATAGTGAAAACTGATAAAAATTCTAGAATATTCTATTCGTCAACTAGCAGAGATATAAAAAAATACTTCGCTATTGAATTGGTTACTAAAAATTAGATTAAGCAGCGCAGTTTGACAAAAATTCTAGAATGTTCTATTCGTAAACTAACAAAAATATTGAAAAATCGGTTGCACCATTTAATTGATCATCGGAAAGAAGACGAAATATCACAGTATGATAAATGTTCTAGAATATTCTATTGTGGCTGACGAATAGATCATCCTAGAATATTTGCCAAAATGGAACATTTAATTGATATTAGTATAATTTTGGTTGGACAATTAAATGGTGCAATCAATTTTTCAATATCTTTGCTACTTGACAATTAGAATATTCTAGAACATTTACCAAAATGTGCTATTTGGTCTCTTTTTAGGTGACCAATTCAATGGCGATGGCTGTGTTTGAATATCTTTGCTAGTTTACGAATAGAATATTCCAGAACATTCGTCAATATATGCTATTTGGCCTCTTTTTCGATGACTAATTAAATGCTGTAGTTGATTCTTCGATATCTTGCTAGTTAACAAATAGAACATTCTTGAACTTTTGTCAAACTGTGCTGCTTAATCTTATTTTTAATGACCAATTCAGTAGTGAAGTCTATTTTTTTATATCTCTGCTCGTCGACGATTAGAATATTCTAGAATTTTACGTTACTTATTTTACATATTACCTGAGCAGACAGAATATGTGTATAATATTTGCAGTGAAATTTTGAAATTGTTAGAGGTTACAAGACCATTAGACAATATTACCTACGGTCCTGACTCTGGCTTGGTACATAAATTTTCACCAACACAGACAAACAACAACGTATCTGTGAGAGAAAAACCCCACTAAATCGCTGACGTCCCTACGTAAAATCAGAGTACGTACCATTGGATGTCCAATGTATACATAAATTTCTTAAATGCGTAATCAAAATTTTACTTTGGCGCCTATCTCACTATGAATCTGTTATTTTATTCCTGTGCTGTAACACTTTCATGGTGCCTACTGTATATTTTTTTTTATTTAAGTAAAGATTATAAAACTTACTTTCTAATTTTTGTTGAATTAGATGTAATTTTATATAGTGAGAGATAATTACTGAGTTTATTCAAATATTCAAATTCATAGTAAAATTAACCTTAAAAATTATTTTTTGATAAAAAGGTACCTACGTTAAAATATTATATTTTCTTTAAGCCGTTACAGGAACTCCAAGAACTGCAACTCAGGAGGGAAAGAGAACATTTTGTTGCATTTCTTGATTTGTGTTTCAAATCGTAACATCTGCGTTAGTTTCTCACTATTACATAGTATAAAAATTAAGTAATTATTTCACTATTGAACCCAATACAAAATGGGATACTCTGCAGGTGCATTCACTTCGCAATAAACACAGTCTAACTCCTAGCTCTAGCGTCACACTACATGAAATATGTGTTCTTCAATTACATAAAATGTCCCCCACACATCAAATGTTCATTTGTTTTCATGTTTCACGCAAACGTGGCATATTTGTACCTATGTATGCGGGTACGCCACCTATAGTAGTTTTATGTTTGTATTGTAACTGTTGTGCTGATATTTTGTGATGTTGTAATTCGATTACGGCAGATATTTTTGCATTATTGTTATGGCATGCATCACACACATACATCATGGTTGTCCGGGGGTGTTAGATTGAGATGGATTAGCATGCAATAACAATATTGTTGATTAATATTATACTAGACAGATTATTAAAAAATTGTATTTGTGAGAGATTTTCGAACGGTATTTTTTTCTCGTAGTGATTTTATAATTAATTAAATTACATGTCTATTGGAATTTGGTTATGAGATTTATTCGTAATTGAAATTAGTTTTGGGAAATGGATTAAATGTTTTTCTATGCGTATTGACAGACATGAATGTACTTTGAGCTATTATAATAATATTGTATCAATAATATAATAGAAGCCACCATTATTCTTACATATTTTATTTATATAAAAATTAAACTGCGATTTGGGAATCAAATATTATTATTTGTTCTATGCTGTAAATAATAACAAAATAAAATACACCAGAAATCCAATTGTACGTAGTGGTCGGTGCAAATTTAAGGGGAAGTACGTAAAATCGGAAGATTAGGGGCGTCGGCTAACTTTTATATCGGGGGTTAGTAAATATTATTTGTCTGAATTTATTAAAAACAAAACTATTCTAAGAAACAACATACACCTAAAATTCAGTTCTACAGATAAACGGAATTGAATGTTAGATTAATGAATATAAGTGTGACTTTTAGAAAACTAGCAAAGATACCGAAAAAGGAACTTCAGTACCGGATTCATCAGCGTAAAAGACACCAAATAGCCGAAGCTGACAAAAATTTTAGAATATTCTACTCGTCAACTAGGAGAGATATTAAAAAACAGACTTCACTATTGAATTGATTACTAAAAATTAGATTAAGCAGCGCAATTTGATAAAAATTCTAGAATGTTCTATTCGTCAACTAACAAAGATATAAAAAAACCTGTTGTACCATTTAATTGGTCATCAAAAAAAAGACGAAATATCACATTTTGATAAATGTTCTAGAATATTCTATTCTGGCTAACGAACAGATCATTCTAGAATGTTGGCCAAAATGGAACATTTAGTTTATATTTAATTTTGCTTGGACAGTCAAATGGTGCAATCAATTTTTCAATATCTTTGCTACTTGACAATTAGATTATTCTAGAACATTTACCAAAATGTGCTATTTGGTCTTTTTTAGGTGACCAATTCAATGGCGATGTCTGTGTTTGAATATTTTTGTTAGTTTACGACTAGAATATTTCAGAACATTTGTCAGGATATGCTATTTGGCCTCTTTTCCGATGACCAATTAAATGCTGTAATTGATTCTTCGATATCTTTGCTAGTTAACAAATAGAACATTCTAGAACTTTTGTCAAACTATGCTGCTTAATCTCATTTTTAATAACCAATTCAGTAGTGAAGTCTGTTTTTTGATATCTCTGCTAGTTGACGATTAGAATATTCTAGAATTTTACGTTACTCATTTTGCATTTACATTTTGCATATTACGTATGCAATAAAATTTAAAAAATTTAGTCTACGAGACCCTCATACAATATTACCCACGGCCCTGACTCTGGCTTGGTACATAAATTTTCAGCAACATAGATAAACGATAACATATCTGTGAGAAGGGAACACCACTAAGTAGCTGACGTCACTACGTAAAATCGGAGTACGTACAATTAGATGTCCACTGTACGTTTTATTCCCCGCAGATAGGAGTGACAATAGTCAATTAAAACAAAAATTGGAGCTATCGATATTATTCAGCGTCAGCAACCAATTTTTAAGCTGCAGCGAATATCAACCAAGACCTCAACACTGGAACACAAAAATATGAAGATGATTCTGTTAGAGTCGTTTGCCGAGCAGAACCAAGCACTGTAAATAATTGTCTTTACACAGAATTTCGAAATATCTGATTTAAAAAATTAATCTGAGTTTTCGACTATCCGTAACTAATTTCATAGGTATCAATTTTAAGCAACAAAATTTTTTCAGCTGTAAATATATCCATATAGCCCAAAAATATATCCATGTTAAAAAAGGTATTTCTTGGAAAATAGTACAATAAAAAAAATATTTCTTCAGAGAAATATTTTTATAAACCAAGATTGTACACATTCATAAATTCTTATACATATAAAGGTGAGCTCACGAAGCAAAAATTATTCCTTCAGAAAATTCCTCCATCATTTAGCTGGTTGTTTTTCTTACAAAGTAAATGGGCATTGTAGTAACAATATAAGATACTGGCAGCCCGTTCAAGCTTCGCTCAGGAGTCTAGTTTTTTTTTATTTTGGTGTTTTATATAATTTCCTACAAATTCATTTTTTATTTTATAACCGTTATTTTACATATTTTGCAGCTGTGGTCCACGGTTTCGTCTGCCTAAAAATACTCTTAAATCAAGTATTCCGAAAATCTATACGAAGAGTTATTAATAGTGATGTGCTTCGCTCGCTAAACAACTCTAAAATAGAGATGTCGTCAGAAGTAGTCTTTTTGTCCTATTCCCGCCCATTCCGAAGGGAAGCGATTCCGGTCAGTAGCTGATAAAGGATTAATATTTAAGTATTTATTAATAAAAGTCAAAAACAATACGCAATGAAAAGGAGTGTTCCTCTTAAACGTTACAAAGATTCAAAATTTATTTTGCGATTTTAATGTTCTTTAATCACTATGATTATAACTACTCAGTGGTTCATATTCACTATGACCTTACTACCCAGTGGCTCATAATCACTGTGATATTACTATTCAGTGGTTTACAATCACTATGAACTTACTACTCAGTGGCTCATAATCACTGTGATCTTACTACTCAGTGGTTCACAATCACTATGACCTTACTACCCAGTGTCTCATAATCACTATGACTATAACTACTCAGTGGTTCATATTCACTATGACCTTACTACCCAGTGGCTCATAATCACTATGATCTTGCTACTCAGTATGGTTCACAATCACTATGAACTTACTACTCAATCGTTCATAATCACCATGATCTTACTACCCAAATTCCGTCTAGCTGTTTAAGCTCTTTTTGGGTCTCTAATACTCAAATGGACAATTTTGGTCTCACGTTAACTTCTCTCATAATTCAACAGTACATATTTGAGAAGAAATTTCTCCAGAATTATGGACAACCGAGCAGAATATAGCCTTTATCAGCCTGAAATTGATGAGCTTCTTAACGGTAAAAAATTTTCAAAACTGGTTGAATAGTTAATTTTGGGATCCCCAAAATTGATAGACCTCATGCAACACAGCCGATGTCAGTTTGGAACAGTTTAACGATTTTAGATTTTTATCCGTAGCCGTAACAGTTGCCAACACTTGCACTAAGCCATCCTTCATGCATACCCACCTTTACAAAATAGCATTACATAGTTAGTTATACATTCACTCTAAATTGAAGAAACGCTACGACATAAATTAAACAGCACCTGACAGAAACAGAGCAGACATAAGATTGTTGTCATCATTGCGATAAAAAAAAAAAAGATTAAAAGATCCCAAGAAGACGAGAACAACGTAAAAAATGACGGAATACTACGCGAATACTGAACAAGTACAAACTATTTACGCGAGATAACATTAAACAGACGGAGAGCACAATATGTCTACGAGCACGACAAAATAATGGTGCGGCGATGTGCAACCGACAGAGACGGACGGATGGACGTGGCAGTAAAAAGATGTGAAATGAATAATTAATTACCACGCTATACCGGCGGGTTACATGTAACAAAAGATTAATGTGTAATTTAATGTACGACGTATAAATATTTTATGGTTTTGAATTTCTTTTCGTTTGCGATTACACGTCCTCGTCGTTCATTCCCAACCCCGCACGCCTCCTCACCTAGTGATGGCTGCTTAGTGTGTGTGTGTGTGATGGGGGGGGGGGGGATGAACGCCACATGAATACGACCGAACAAAATTGTTATTTATTGTCACTTAATGAGCTTAGTAATTGGTGGAAACATTGGAAACAGGGTACCACCGTTCGGTTGGTAATTATGTGTTTATGTGTGAATTTCACATCGTACGTACGTATTATAAACATATGAGTTGCCTAGTTTCAAAGTCCACTAAATCTAGTTTCCAAATTTTTGATTTTTTAAGGCCATTAACTTTTAAATGCAATAAGGTATATGCCCCAAACATTTTTGTTATAATATTAATTGTTTGCTAAAGAAATTTGCAAATGAAATATAACATAATTTTCAAATCCTGCTAATTATATTTTGTAAACTTTTCAAATCCTGCTAATTACCTATGCATAACCTATATTTTAGATTTCTGTTTCAACTTTTAATTTTTTCAGTGACATGCGGGACGTAAGAAGTGTAAAATTATGTTTTCACGTAAAATTTGTATTTTAGTGTTTATCTAAAATTTTAAATAATGAAATCGTAGACGTAAATGAATTACTAAGTAAGCACTTTGGTTTTAAGTGACAAAATAAAAATATTTTAGAATATTACAAAACAAATTGTATCGTCTAACCCTGATACATCCAGTATTGCTGAATCAAGTTCTTTTTAATAAATTTCTCTTATAATTTCTGTTTTAAAACGCCCTTTATATAAGTTTTACTATCAAAACCTACTAAATCCAAATAATTTTGATTAAAAAAGGGGTAAAACGATAATTTTGTTTTTTGATAATAGTACTAATCATCTTTTTTACCTTGTTAGTTAATATAATTATGACTCTTTTAATCGAAAAATTAATTTTGAACTGAGTTATGGTTTTTTTGCGATTTCCCACGATTTTTATAAAATGGAATTAGTAGATTTTGAAACTAGGCAACTCATATGTTAGAGTATTTGCGATGTGGTGTCACCAAATATTTTAGAATGTCGTAAAATGTCACAGTATTTTATTAACTGATTGATTTCGTGGTGTTTATTTCATTAATGCCGGTTTATGATTTTTAAATTATTTAATGGATTAGTATTTGTGAAAATGTAGGTATAAAATTTTACAACGAGAAAGTATTTTGACATTCACAACGAGAAAGAAGAATATTCTGACAACTATATTGAGCATTTGAAACGAAATGACTTTTTACATAAATCATTACTTTTCAAATCTTATTAGGAGAACTACTACAAAAATACCGATTGTCTCAGTTTTTGTGTTTAAGTATAATGATGTACTTGGTGGATCTATGAGATCCTAGCAACAGGGTCAGATTTCTAAATAGGTAAAGTAGGTGATTGCCTAGAGACACACAAGAACTAAAGGGTTTCGCGTGCCGAATTCAGTAAAAATCGATTATTAAAGCATTTTATCCTAAAATATATTATCGTATACTTACAGGAGTGCTGTAACGTTATAAGGATGTATAAGATTAGCTTCCATTCAATTACATGATAAGTATTTAAAGGCAAACAAACAGTGCGACCGCAGAATGTAACGATCTTAACGTTATCCATACTATAGCATTTCTAGTGAGAGCGCTAGAAACACCGGAAAGAAGTTAGCGTCGAAAGTTGAAAAATCGTTTTGTTTTTTATATGGTTAAATTGCTCCCAAATTGCTCCTTTGAAATCAGTAATTGCTCTACCTGAAACTTAATTATTTAATTAGTTATTTATAAAGAAGAAAAATTTTTCTGTTATTTAAGTTATCAAAATCTCCCAAAATAATACTTTTTTATATAATTTCTTTACGTCAGTAAATTGCTCCCAGTTTGCTCTATTTAATTTAAAAGCTAAATTTTAATTTTTTTGAATAATTATTAAAATATTTTGTTTTATTATAATGTTATTTAACTTGTCAAAATTCAATTATCCTTAAATATATGCAAACGACTTAAAGATATAATGGATTGCCTATACGTTTTAATAATACATAACCTAATTCATAATATTTTTTATTTTAATATATTTTAATTTTTATTCAGAGAAATTGATAACTTTTAAATTAGATGGAGCAAATTGGGAGCAATTTTTTTATATAAATTAATTGTATAAAAATGCTTTATTTGACACGATTTTGATAATAGAAATAGTTAAAACAAAAAAGTTTTTTTTGTTTGTAAATAACTAATTAAGTAATTAAGTTCCAGTTGGAGCAATTACTGATTCCATAGGAGCAATTTGGGAGCAATTTAGCCATATAAAAAACAGAAAGATTTTCCAACTTTCGGCGCCAACTTCTTTCCGGTGCTAGAAACGTTAGAGAAAAGTTTGACACTTTTCTACTCAGTTATATACATAGTAACATACGTAAAATCCAACAAATAGTGGAAACGCTGTGCATAACGTTTTAACATTATACACAGCGCTCCCATGATTTAAAATATTTTACGAGATTTTTCTGGAAATTTTAATTTTATTGGATTTTTGTCACAATGATTGAATGTTTATCTACCTAATTTACACCTTATTCTCTATACTTTAACTTACCAAAAACACTTCTTTTTACCTATGGGGCATCTAGGTTTACTTCCGTTTTGTTTTTCATGTGTTTCTGAAAATTGTTGCACACCAATTTTTTTTATTGGTACACCTCCATAACACCTAAAATACACCTATTTTTCATCTAGTGGTTGTCGACCGCTGAGTTTCACTTCATCGTCCGAAAGAATATAATTGAAGATTTTGTTTTGGGTAATAATTAACCGTACTGTTAAATAAATGTGGCTTATATGATTGTTAATGTCTACTGGTCAATAGGCTCATCAATCATATTTACTAAAAAACAAATAGATAACAATTTAGATTAAAAATTTTAAAAACTGCGCTTGGTGATGTTTTGCATAGGATGAACAGTACAACTCAGCAAAGCGCTGGCTTATTGAAATAAATAAAACGACTATTAAAATACAAACCCGAAAACTTATTCTAATTGGTAATAAATATTACAATAGGATGATTGAATTTCAAAATGGATTGTGTTCATAAAAATAAGTAAGTAATGTTATGCTATATTACAGACTTAGTAAGGAACATTTGTATAAAGCTTCGAAAGTGCTAAATTTCCAGTCTTTGGACAATTGTGCAATATTTCTAGTCGTTGATTTGTTTGGATTGAATAATCTGTGTCTAATACAGATGTATATCAAAATTAGAATTATGTTTTTGGATGTCATGCCGTTTTTTGTATTTGGTTTTGAAAGTTTAACCTGCAGGCATATATACCCAACATTATAGTTTACTTTCGTATAATTGGTGAAAAACTGGTGAAAAATAATAAAGAAGTTTGTTTAATAAGTATTTTCCGATATGAATAAAATTTTAATATATAAGTAGGGTAAGTGCGGAAGAGATGCCGCAGTAGCCATAGTTCGTCCGTTTATTGATAGATAGCGTTATTAATGGATTATATGTTTAAGTTAAGTTACTTATTTAAGCTGTGTATGGTAACATTTATGATTAGTCGATCAGTTGAGTAATTATCCAACTTTTTATTATTGAAAAGTAAGTTTTTTAGGCATAATATTTTATCAAGCATTTAATTCATTAGAATTTAAGAATGTATATGTCATTGTTTTAATGAAAATGAGTATTGTTATTAATTTAGGTATATTTTAAAATTACTGTATAAAATTTTGGGTTCGAATTCCACACAATGCTTGCTATAGCAGCATGCTGCATCTATCCCAACAAAAAGGAGAGATGCCGCATTTAAAGTTGGTATAGATGCCGCATCATATTACATGTTAAAACATAGACTTATACCTTAATTAGGCAACTTTTTTTGGACTGTAAATTATGCCACGTAAATATAAATGAACCATTAATGAATCAGGAAGAGCTCTCATATTAGTGAAGATAACGAAAAAAATGATGATAGCCAGTGTATTGAATGTTTTGAAATATACTCAGAAACAAAAAAAAAATGTTGACTGGTTAAGATGTATAAAGTGCCAAAAATGGTTACATATCGCATGCATCATGTATGGAGATGTGTGTAAAATGCAAAATTTTTACTATGAACTATGCGGCGTTTCTCCTTCTTTGATGCGGCATCTCTCCCATAGGTGTGGGAGAGACGCCGCTTTGCAGGCTCTACAAAAATGTTAATTATGAATCCTTTATGACTCAAAATTCAAAATTATTTACAAATAATTTTAAAGAACAATGTTTACATTTATTGTGTGCCAAATTTCAAATCAATTAAATGCATATTTTAAGAATTATCAAGTGTTTTCAAAATGTACGGCATCTCTCCCGTATTCCCCCTAACTACAAAAATCATTTCCAAACTTTTTAAAAGTTAATTTTATTTTATTTTATAATTGAAAACAAAAATTAACTCTCATTTATTCATTATACGTAAATCTAATAAATTCTTCCATTTAATATTTTTAATACACATCAATAAATAAATAATTAATATGAACTGGAAGTTAAATAAATTTTTTTGAACGTCGATATGCTATCATTTTGTAAATAAAATGAATAATTGGAAAGAATTCTCAAGGCACCCATTCTTCTTCATTCATGTCTGATCAAAAATGTATCGGTAAACCATTTTGCTAATAATAATTTCTTTTTGAAAAATTTAAATTACTAAAAATAATTAATAAATGATAAAATTTAATTATATTAAGGATACCTGTTAAAAATATCGAAAAAGGTGAGCCAACAAAGTATAGGTACAAGGTTTGTACGTGAATGGTATGCATAGGAAGATGTGACTGAATTACAATTATATTGTGGTAAAGTAGTAATATATAACATTAAAGAAGATATAGCACCAGAAGAAAAGCAAGAAATGCAACCGTTACGAGTTGCAGCTCTTGAAGCTGACCATAAATAAATTGTTTAAGTAAACCAATATTTTTACAACTTACCACCAGATTAAGGCCGGATTACTCACTAGGCCTACCTACGCTATGGCCTAGGGGTTGAAGTAATTGACGTTTTTTTCCGCCCGTCGGTTATTTTTTTAAGAGAAAGTTTGAAAATAAAGTTAAGATTTTCTTCTTCTTAAGCAAAAAGTAGGGGCGGCATTTTTCACGATGCCTAGGGGAGCACTTAGGTTTAAGCTGAGCCTGCACCAGATGCAGGCAAACTTTGCTGCGGTAAATTATTCTTGGCCCTAGGCATGGTATCACCCTTTTTCGACGCTCTATTTCTTAGCTTTCAGGTTTTTTCCAGACATACGGATGGTTTTGTTAGGTAAAAAATGTGTTCTAGGTTATGTGGTTAAAATTTAATCAAAATCGTTAGAGCCGTCTTTCTGCAAATGTTAAATTTGTCCATTTTTGGGGTATTTTCAAAATTCAAAAGCGGTTAGGCCCCGCCCACAAAATTTTTTTCGTGTATTGATGCCATTAAGTTATACTATGGTGAACTTCATCCCCATACCAAATTTCATCAGAATTCCTTAAATGGTCTCATAGTTAGAGATCAAAATAGTTCTCCTAACAGATAGACAGACCGGTAGATTAACAGACAGACGAACATTTTTTGTGAATGACTAATTTGAACTCCGGGGACCTCAAAACGTATATTTCTGCTAAAAACTCAACATTTAATTTTTTTACGACCACATAATTTTATCTATAGACATGTAATGTATACGACCAAGTACAAAGACAGACACAGGCCTCTAGGTATCAGAGTGAACCAATGGGACTTAGCTGGATACACTTATATATCGTAACTAGTACAGCAGAACTTCTGAGAGTGTGAACTTCCCAGAGTGTGACTTCACACATACATACTCACGAGATAACAAATACAATACATAGTTATTTGCATATGTGTATGTAATTTTGATGTAAATAACAAAAAACAGTGGCGGCTTTAATAATTAAAATTAAAAATATTTTAAAACAAAATAAAATTTTTTTAAACTTTATTTACAGTGGACATGTAATGGTACGTATTCCGACTTAGTAGTGACGTCAGCGACTTAGTGGGGTTTTCCTCTCACAGATATGTTATCGTTTATCTGTGTTGGTGAAAATTTATGTACCAAGCCAAAGCTAGGGCCATACGTACTATTGTCATAAAATAGTAAAATTTTATTGCATATATATATATATATATATATATATATATATATATATATATAAATATATATATATATATATATATATATATATATATGTATATATATATATGTATATATATATATATATATATATATATATATATATATATATGTATATATATATATATATGTATATATATATATATATATATATATATATATATATATATATATATATATATATATATAAGCACATATTATTCTGCATACGTAAGATGCAAAATGCAAATGCAAATGCAAATTGAGTAACGTAAAATTCTAGAATATTCTAATCGTCAACTAGCAGAAATGTCAAAAAACAGACTTCACTATTGAATTAATCACTAAAAATTCGATTAAGCAGCACAGTTTGGCAAAAATTCTAGAATGTTCTATTTGTCAACTAGCAAAGATATCGAAAAATCAATTACAGCATTTAATTGATCATTGAAAAAGAGGCCAAATAGCATAACTTGACAACTGTTCTGGAATATTCTATTGGTCAGCTAGCAAAGATATCCAAAACAGTCGTCGCCATTGAATTAGTTACCTAAAAAGAAACCAAATAGCTTATTGAGAAATATTCTAGAATATTCTATTTGTTAACTAACAAAGATATTGAAAAATCGATTGCACCATTTAATTGTCTAACCAAAATTAAACTAATATAAACTAAGTGTCCCATTTTGGCAAACATTCTACAATGATCTGTTTAGCCAGAATAGAATATTCTAGAACATTTATCAAAATGTGATGTTTCGTCTTTTTTCGGATGACCAATTAAATGGTGCAACCGGTTTCTCAATATCTTTGTTACTTGACGAATAGAACATTCTAGAATTTTTGTCAAATTGCGCTGCTTAATTTAATTTTTAGTAACTAGTTCAACAGTGAAGTCTGTTATTTGATATCTCTGCTAGTTGACGAGTAGAATATTCTAGAATTTTTGCCAGCTTTCACTATTTGGCGTCTCCTACGCTGACGAATTCGATGATGAAATTGGTTTTTCGACATCTTTCCTAGTTTTCTAAAAGTCGTCACTTATATTCATTAATATAATAACATTCAATTTCGTTTATTTTTACTAAGTGAAATATCGTTATTTTCGATATCGATAATTTTCGATAATGAAAACCACGTTTTAATAGTCGCAATGTGTTGGGAACACCCAAAACTTGCTTCGCTTAAGCCTTCAAAAATTTCGTTATTTTTGAGCTACGACGCACCGTTTAGGAGATATTTACGATTAAAGTTTTCGATAGCGAAAGTTAACGAAAAGTAGTCTTTTAAAATAATTGTTCTGTTGCTGACCAGATCAGTGGGACTAAAAGAGCCTAAATTAACTAGTTATAGCCAATTTATGACAAGTTATGCGGTATCGATAATTTTCGATAGCGAAAAGTAGGTTTTGACAGTCGCAATACGTTCGCAATACCCACAACTTGCTTCGCTTAAGCCTTCAAAAATTTCGTTATTTTTTCGCTATGACACACCGTTTACGAGATATTTACGATTGAAAGTTTGCAGTTACGAAAATTAGCGAAAACTAATTTTTTGAAAAATTTTCTATTGCTGACTAACTCAATGACACTAATGGAGCCTAAAGTCACCAATTATAATCAATTTATGGTACGTAACTCGGTATCGATAATTTTCGATAACGAAAAGTAAGTTTCGACAGTCATAATATGTTCGGAATACCCAAAACTTGCTTCGCTTAAGCCTTCAAAAATTTCGTTATTTTTTCGCTATGACGCACCGTTTACGAGATATTTATGACTGAAAGTTTACAATTACGAAAAGTAACGAAATACAACTTTTGAAAAATTTTCTATTACTGACTAGCTCAATGACACTAATGGAGCCTAAAGTCACCAATTATAACCAAATTATGGTACGTAACTCGGTATCGATAATTTTCGATAACGAAAAGTAAGTTTCGGCAGTCGTAATATGTTCGGAATACCCAAAACTTACTTCGCTTAAGCCTTCAAAAATTTCGTTATTTTTTCGCTATGACGCACCGTTTACGAGATATTTATGACTGAAAGTTTACAATTACGAAAAGTAACGAAATACAACTTTTGAAAAATTTTCTATTACTGACTAGCTCAATGACACTAATGGAGCCTAAAGTCACCAATTATAACCAAATTATGGTACGTAACTCGGTATCGATAATTTTCGATAACGAAAAGTAAGTTTCGGCAGTCGTAATATGTTCGGAATACCCAAAACTTACTTCGCTTAAGCCTTCAAAAATTTTGTTATTTTTTCGCTGCGACGCACCGTTTACGAGATATTTACGATTGAAAGTTTGCAGTTACGAAAATTAGCGAAAACTAATTTTTTGAAAAATTTTCTATTGCTGACTAACCTAATGACACTAATGCAGCCTAAAGTAACCAATTATAATTAATTTATGGAACATAACTCGGTATCGATAATTTTCGATAACGAAAAATAGGTTTTGACAGTCGCAATGTGTTTGAAATACCCACAACTTGCTTCGCTTAAGCCTTCAAAAATTTCGTTACTTTTTCGCTACGACGCTCCGTTTACGAGATATTTACGATCAAAGTTTTCGATAATTACAAGTATTTATCATTTAAAAGCAAACATAATAAGGTCATTAACATTAATCATTTAGGTAATCCAAATTCGAAAGTAGGTACTTGTGGTAATATTCACATACTGACATATTAGTAGATAGCTTTTTTAAAAAGCAACATAGCATACTTGTGCTTTATTTTATCTGTCTCTCACCGTTTTTGGGATACATATTTGAAAAATTCAATTTTTACCCTAATTTTTAAAGAGCGATTTCATTTTTTCCAACCGTTTTTCCGCAGGTATAAAAAATACGTGTCCCTTATTTCTTACTGTTCTACAACATATTCGTTTCAATAGCGAGTAAATCAATCGACTACAAAGTTAAGTTAACTAATAGTAAACTAAAGCAATGCAAATACAAATTCCAATTAAATGACATTTTTATAATATAGATTTTTGCGAGCCGCCAATGTGTGTCTCGATAAGTGTGACTTTCATGTGTATGTCCGGACTATATCACACTTTAAGAAGTTCTGATGTATTATAAATACGAAAGTGATTTTGTTTGTTTGATTTGATTTCACGTCCCAACAGCCTAACCAATCAACCTGAAACTTTGCACATAGCTTGCCGGACAGAGATGGTTATAGGCTATTTTTTTATCCAGGGAAAATATTCCCGAGGGAAAATGTATTACATTATAACAGCTGACTATGAAGAAGCGATAAGTGACTTCAAACTTTGTATATTGTTAACAGAAGGGACGAAAAAAACACAGGCTATTTTTTGCGTCAAGAAAATATCTCAATATCGTGGGAAATATGATTCCTGTAGAAAAACGTATTTTAAATAAAACAAAAAATTCTTTGAGTTTGTTCGAACTTAGCATATTGTTAGCGAAAAGAGCAGAAATAAAGATGGATTACTATTTTACTTCAAAACGATATCTTATTCCCGAGGGAAAATGTATTTAAAACAAAACAATGAAATAACGACATTTGGCTGTTAAAGAAATGGATGATTGATTTCAAACTTTGCATGTATGTATGTTGTTTACAGAAGGAACGAAAAAAGACACAGGCTACTTTTTACCCCGGGAAAATATCTGAATCCCGTAGAAAGTCTTAATCCTGTGGGAAAATATATTTAAAACGATATAAAAAAGAATCATCGACTTTTGTTCGAGGAGCTACTATTTACCCGAGGAAAGCATTTTATTTCTGTAACGAAATTGCCAAAAGAAAAAACGACAGTTCTCAATAGTGACGTGATGAAAGAACACCTTATACGTTTTAATTAGATAATTTCAAACGCCATACGGGCGATGCTGCCGGTAAGTGCTAGTAAGTCATTCAAGTACCCTACGTATGCGAACAAGGCATGGTTTGAGTTGTACTCCCTGGATAGTGATACTTCCTAAAATATTATGCGGTTCTTAAATTTTTGTTGTATTTTAAAAGATTTGAACTACTAGTAAATCTCTTATATATCCAATCTATAACTAAACTGTTCATTACAACATACAATAACGATAACAATGTCGAAGGCGGTGGTATAAGGGACGGCAGGGGTCGAAATAACAACAAAACAAGAGAAACATTAATCATCACAACGTAATGACATTTTGCTTACTTGATAATTTTATAGAAATTTGTCTTTTTGTTATAATTTCTCATTTTCTTATTTAATCAGGCATCAAGTAACCTGTGCGCGAAACAAAACAAAATGAAAACACCATTTTCCATTTTCCACGTTTTGTTTGTTTATTCAATAATATAAAATATTTTGCATAAAATAATGATGTCGAAATTATACCCAATGTTCACTGAAAAACATTTTTATAATCGGGTAATAAATGGCCTATGCTTAGAAATTAATTTAAATCTTTAAATGATTAAGACGAGTTAACTCGTCCTGCAATATGGCGGCTCAAAATGCTGCCATATATACATATTCACCGGTACAGGTGCCGCCATCTGTGACCGATTTTCCGAAATACGGTATAATTCTAAATAATGTCAAATTTTATCAACATAGTTTAGTATAACTTATATTTTGTAAAATTCTACATTTTTGTAGATAAAATTTCAGAAAAATTACCATGCTCTCTTTTAATGCGTGGGCGATCGACGACCAAAGTAAAAAATATATTATAGCATGGTAAAATTTAATGTGGTAACACAACTTCTATCACACTCTTATGCATATATGTTATAGTTTAATTCTTGTTGTTGTACTCTTTCATTTGCGCATCTGACCCGCAACCTTATGTTGCTTCGGCTGTATCTATAAAAACTTCAAAGATGCCCGATCTTTTCTGACCTTCGATTCTTTATAATTCATACAAAAATGATTGGCAACGATATATTCTAATACTGAAGATAGTGGCGTAACAAAATGATGAATTAAACGATGACCATCCGTCAAGACATTCTAATGAACACTTCTTCGACACCACACGACACCACACCAGCTGACCAGCTATTTACAACACCACCAGTCCTGCTATGTGACCTTCATATATGATTGTGTTGATACTTCTTGCAGCTTGCCTCGCTATGTGACAGCGTTGATACCGTCTCTTTCTTTCTTTCTAATATTAGCTTCTTTTATTCTTTTCTACTTTTCTTCTATTTTAAGACAGCAAGGTAATTTTTGTAAGAAGGACAATTAAACTGTCGACAATGGAACTTTTTACTGTGCTGTTTTACAAATTTTACGGAGCTAACATTACAGAAAGAACATTCTATCCTTTAAATTTTCTATGATTAATTATAATTTTTATATTTTTACCGTACAAAATTTAATATGTTCGCCTGTTACACGTCGATTGTAATGCTGAGCACAGTAATTTTTATATGAATTTTCTTTCTGTGTAAGGTTCACTTTTTTGATGTTGGAGAATCTTTTTGGAATTTTTTTTCTTTTTCTTTTTTTGTAACCTTATCTATTGTACTTATCACTTGGCAGTAAAAAGTCCGGCATTTTGAAACAAAAAAATTTTTCTATATAGTTTGTTTAAAAGAGTTAAATATATCTTTTCGCTAAGTAAAAATATACGGTCTGCTAATGTTAATAGGCACACAATTCCCGTTTTAATAGTTTCGCTAGTTGATTAACTCAGTGGTTCTCAAAATTTTTAAAACCGGGGCCGTCTTGAGGAACCTAAATATCATTTCTGGCGACGCTCTTTGGCCCAGAACACCGAGTTTTTCAAAAATTTCTCTCCAAAATAGACGAGCAAAAAACATACTGTTATTTTCCTTTTCAGCGAAACAGCTGGCGACGCACAGTTTAGGAACTCCTGGTTTAAAGAACTATTATTTATAATCCCTCTATAGTCAGAATTTAGACTGCGTACTGCAATTACGTTAGTCTTACAATTGGGATACATTTTTGTAAAGTGTAGTTGTTTTAATGGCAGTGAATCCTTGAACCGAATTACCCAGAAACTTAAGTACATCGTAATGAATTTAATCACACAGAACTTTCTTATAGAATTTACCTATGACCCAAAAGCGTCAGCAAAAATCCTTTTAACGTAGGTATTAAACATACTATATATTTCACTTGAAAGTTCATTTTGAATATTTCCGTAATTCTCAGAATGTTTGTAATTGGTTTGCGTTGTCATGCATCAATTTAATTCTGTTAATATTCATATTGCATCATTTTACTGTCCACCTCCCCCCCTATTCATATATTCACTGTCACTCCTGTTCTTCTACTCTCCGACTATTATTTGTGTAGGTAGTACTCGTATGTATGGCATGTTAGTATTTCGAATTACGCGACGTAAGTCGAAACGACATAATTCGAGTTACTTCTTCCCATATATTATTTTTTTTCCTTCCCAAAAACAAGTAAAATCTCTCACATCTAATTTTGACGTCCTCCATCACTTTTTGGCGCCTCCCAAGACCTGCCGCCCGAGGCACATGCCCTGTCTGCCCCCCCCCCTAGATCCGGTCTTGTATATTATCATATAATATGAAGAAGTTTAGGCTTCACAAAGGTTTTTAAAGTGTTTCAAGGCCTTCTATCTATTTAGTGGATCTCAATTGAAACTTATCTATTTATTTGAAAGATTACACTTTTAGCATTTAAGTTTCTTACCTAAAAAAAAAATTGATGGAGCTATAATACTCTAATGAGTATTTAAGTATTTGAAATAAATTATCTTTAAGCTTAAAAAATAAATAATATCAGAGAACCAGCTCATTGCCTGGTTAGGAAGAAGGATTTAATTTAGAAAATATGCGAAATTATGACCATATTTTCTCTTGTTGTCGTACATATATCTCAATAATAGGGTAGTGTCGTGTAAGACGACGCACTTAACATATAGATGGCTATAAAAAAATAACGGAAAATGTTATAGAAGTAAATTGCATTTATTCTAGTACCTTAATGATTAGTTAACGCTGTCATAAAGAATTTTTATTATAAACTCAATACGGGTCGAGTTATTAAAAAAATTCACAAAATGGGAAATGCGCACTCTTACACGACCAGTCGTGTAAGAGTGCGCATTGAGGTCGGTAAGATGGCGCACTTATTAAAAAGCTTGGAACTTCACACAAATCACATTTAAACAATCCAGTACTAGGAGGAGAACGTAACAGGAGAATTTCTTATGTCAGCACTTCTTCATATTTTTCCTTATTCGAAACTTTGATCGTAAGTAACAGTAGGTCGTAGTAAAAAAATAACGAAATTTTTGAAGGATTAAGCAAAACAAGTTATGGGCATTTCAAACGAGTAGAAGAGCTATCACAGTACGGCGGCACACTACGTCGTCAAAAGTATGGGAATACCCCAATCCAAGGTGTGCTCACACTTTTGACGTCGTACTATACTAAATGCTATAGTACACTACCGTGTCAAAATTATGGGTACACCTTGGGCAAGGGTGATATCATACTTTTGACGACGTAGTGTGCCGCCGTATTGTCATAGCTCTTTTACTCAAACGTACCTTTTGCGATTGTTAAAACCTACTTTACGTTATTGAAACTTATCGATATTGAATTATTTATCTACAATTGCTTACAACTGATTAATTTAGACTTCATTAGTCCAATTAGTTTAGTCAGTAATAAAAAAATTAATTTTCGCAACTTTTCGTAATGGAAAACTTATGATCGTAAGTATCTTGTGAACGATGCGTCGTAGCGAAGAAATAACGAAATTTCTGAAGGCTTAAGCGAAGCAAGTTGTGGGTATTCAAAACAGTTTACGACTAATAAAATATAGTTTCCGTTATCGGGAATTATCGATATCGAATTACTTTTTATAAATTTATTATAACTGGTTAATTTTAGGCTCCACTAGTCTCAGTGATTTTATTAGTAATAGAACATTTAAAAATACGCTGCCAATAGGGTGGGCACACAGCTTCCTCGTAGTCGTAAAAGGCATTAAAACAGTATTCTACCAAATATACATATTATATACCGTGAAATTATATTTTCGCCTTGAAGTTTACAAAAAACTGTTGTAACTCAAAAGACTTAAAGGCTAATTTATAAAATAATAGCAAAAATATTTTAGAAACTAACCCCCAATATACCCTAAAAATTTGAGCGAGATAGGACTAGCAGTAAATAAGATATTGACATTTAATGGGACTTCATGGTAGCGGCGTAGCTACCGTTACTCCGATTTCGATTAAATTCATAGGGGACCATATAGGAACCAAACTACATAATTTCTGAAAATTTCATAAAAAGAATTGAGTAGTACCGAAGTTATGCCACTTGGTGCAATTTTGGAATAACATGGTAACGGCGTTGCTACCGTTACTCCGATTTTGATTAAATTCATAGGGGACCATCGCGGAGCCAAACTGCATAATTTCTGAAAATTTCATTAAAAACAATCGAATAGTTCGGAAGTTATGCCACTTGGTGCAAAATTGGAGACACACAGACGGACAGCCCAAACCAAAATTGTACAGGAAGCTCTAAAGCGTAAAATGTGCGTAAAAAATTTGATTTTGGAGAGAAAAAATTTTTTATTTTTCAAAAGTGATCACAATGCTTCCGCTACTTTAGTAGTCTCGGAAGCAAAATGAATGAAAGAAAAACATGATAAAAGAAACTAGCGTGTAAGAATGTGTGCGCCGTCTTACACGCCTTTGTACTGCGCCATCTTACACGCCTGCCTATTATTAACAAAATCATCCTCTGGGAACCATCCACGCGTATTGACACAAACTAAAGTAATCGGAGCTAGTTCGTGACTAACTTTACTAGCCACAGAAACATTCATAACTTTTAACTTGTTTCGACATAAGCCGTAGTAACACATTCAAATTCGAGAAAAATAATATCAAATCGTACCAAAAATTTTAAACTTATTTAGAATATTGTCGTAAACTAATATTTTTTGGTGAGCAATTACGGATACCAGAACACTTTAAAACACGATTAAAATTTGTTACAAATTTCGTTCCATTTTCGAGAAAACAGGAGTGCGTACTCTTACCGACCGCGCCATCTTACACGACCCTACCCTACAAATGTTATTAAACTAGGTTACTTTGCTCAAAAATACATATCATCAAAAGTAAGTCGAAAGAAATGACGTAAGGTAGGGAAATCGTGTCGAAAAATTTGTTTTACGTCAACTGAGGGCTCTCTGTAATTGATTTTTCGACAATCATTCAGATTCAATTTAAAAAAAATTTTAATTATCCTCTACACAGCTACGTTCAGTCCAATATTCGGTAGTATGATTAAAAAAAAAAAATTTGAAGTGAATATTTTTCAATTTTAATGAATTTTAATTAAAACAGGAATGTGTGTATTAAGAAACTAATTAGTAATTAATATTTCTGATGTTAAGTGGTCTTTTTATTAACTTTTTGAATTATGAACATTTTCGACTTTCCGTTATTTAATATTGATTCCCTTTTTCCTAACGATTCTCTTTTATATTTTAATTGACTAAAGCTGGCCACACATGTCCAGTTTGTACAATTGTCGATGTTGAACTGCTCGGTATGGTCGATTTCCTACTATCAAAAGTAGTTTCGTAGCTTTCGAACCAATAATGGATCGATTATCAGAACAAAAGATCTCAATATCTTTGCTTAGTAGATTGTTTGTTTTGGATACTATTTTTTCCTTAAACCTATCTTATTTAGGAATTTCGACGCAAACGTTAAGGGCGTACCCTAACCTAAGGAAAAATTAAAATTCAAGGACTTAGAGCGATTTAAACATAGCCATACAAAAAGTGATTTGCTGGTTGACATGATTTTGGAGTTTGTGTTCGTCTGAAACAAAAAAATAAAAAGTTCTGGTTTAGAAATGTTGTTTTATTCTGGCAGGAATTACAATGAAAAATTTTTTTTAATTTAAACATTGTGGCTGTTTGTAAAAAAACTTATTTTGTAGACGTTTTTCCAATTTTTATATTTTTTAAAAATAGTAAAGAATAAAATTTCGCTATATCCGCAGTAGTCGCTACAGAGCAACTTGATTGAAGGTACGTGCCAAATTTGAAGTTACTTGAATAAACAGAACTCGAGCTATCATGTCAAACAGCTTGAAAAATATGATTTCAAGAAACATTCATTTAAATACTCTAATACCGGAACCAACCGTATTAAAATGGCTATAACTTTATGAATCTTCCAAATTTTTAAATTTTCTTTTAAGGACACATTCGTACTGGTCTGTACTTTCAGAAAATGAAACTGAAAAATTTTCATTTTAAAAAATTTTAGACCAGAATACTGCCTCTTCTTTTTTTAAAATTCGGTCAAAACTAATCTATTCATAGTATAAAAAATACCCTCTATATGAAAAAATGATATAATTATATAATATAAAGTTGGAAATAATTAAATTTCGTTATAATTACTACGGGTGGATGCATTAATTGAAAATACGACAGGTTAACAGAAATACAAAGATATAATATGTTCTTTATTCTATACTTTTATACACATATTATAGTATATGTGCGTATGTATGTACAATCTATTATACTCTATATTAGTGTTTCCCAACCGTGGGTCCACGGACCAGTGCTGAGCGGCGAAAATGTTTTACAGGTCCGCAGAATAATACATATACCGGATGCCCCGTTTGGATGTATACATACGGTTTACATGTCAATTGATAACACTGAATTTCCATAAGGAAAAGTTATGTCACAAGAGTGCTTTGAACAAACTAATAATACTAATTTTTCTACTCCTGTTGATGAGCACACCCATTATCTATCTGTTAATTGTTAAGAAAGTTAAGCATTATTCAAAGGTGTGGAGGAATGATCATTACTCAATACCTTTTTGACCAATGAAATCACGTATTAACCATTATTCAATGGGTTTTAATTTAATATATTGTGTTGCGTAGTAACGTTCAAGTAAACAAAGTAGTATATATTTTGTTTTGATTATTTTAGAAATAGATTAAAAATTTTATTAAAAAATTATATTCAATTTAAATAAAAAAGGAAAAAAGTCGTAGAAAAGATATCGTATTCTACTCGCTTGCAATGGCTATTACTCATTCAGATGCATTACGACACTCGCCTCGCAAGCTCGTCTCGTGTCGCAGTTTCATCTTCGTGGGTAATAGCCATCATTACTAGCTCGTTGAATAATATACTATTAATATTATAACTACTGTTACTGTCGCTTTAACAACAATAATGCAGAAAAATAAAGAAATGAATGTCGCAATTTTCAAGCAATTCACATTTTAAAATAATAAATATTTGTGTCTTTCTGTAAATTCAAGATGCATTTTTTTATTTTTTTTGAAAATAAATATTAAAGTAATAAAAATATTGAAAAAATGTTCTGTTGAAGAAATAGTGCAAATAATTTGGTGGAAAAAAATTATTTTATAAAAGAAAATTACCAAAAATATAAAAATGTTTATCCAAAGCACTTTTATGACATAAATTTTTTCTTATGGGAATCTAATGTTATCATTTATCAGTTATCGTGTAAATCGTATGCATACATCCGAATGAGACACCCGGTATATTATTTTATACTATTCTGCTATTCAGCCGAAATTATTTATTTTATAATATTTAGTTCGTAATCAGTCCTTCCAACATGTTCCAGTTTCAGTTGTTGTTGGAAGGTATATACCAGCCGGTAAATGAGTTCAAAAGAAGAAAAATTGGGATAGAAAATATTTTCACTCTTTGCAAAAAGTGTAGTCTATAAAATTAACACGAAACGGTAGCTAAATATCTCAAAAAAACGGATGAAAAAAAAAAGAAAAATATTTTCATTTTGAAAAGTTAAAGGAAATAATTTTGATATGTTTGCTTCCTATTTTGATTTTTGTAATATACTTAACAGTTGAACAATATTGTTTGCAATAATTTAAAATCATTAGACGATGAATTTGAAAAGTAGCTCTACTTCCCAACAAACATAAACATGTCGAAGATTAATTTCCACGAATAACAAATTATTTTGCTGAACAAAAGCAGAAATTTAAATACATAAAAGGACAGTTAAATACTTAACTAAATTCGTATTTAACATCAAAAATTCGTTTTTCAACTACTAATTTATAAATTTAATAATTGTCTTTAGTTCAATAAATTATCTTATGTAAAAACAGTTTTATACCACGTCTTTGCATTAATATTTGTAAATTTGAATCAGTTCGCGTAGAATTATTCAATATTTTACCGTACCCTTAAATACTAAACCGAAAAAGTTTAAGAAACTCTGCTTTTGATGGTCGATGGCTTTACCTTATTTATTATATTATGTCCCGTGACCCATGAATGAAATAAAATTGTTCAAAACGGTTAAAGAGTACAGATGTCACTAGTATTTCATTATGTTATTTATACTTGATTCGCTTTTTTTACTAACTTATTTTATTCCTTTTGTCCGTTTTGTTTCTTTGTTCCACGTTAAATTTTTTCTGGAATTGCTATGTGAAATCGAATAGGTTGAGAAAATGTAATTTAGCTTAGGATAAGAAATAAAGTAATATATCTTAGTTAAAATTGTTTTTAGGAGAAGGAATTTTAAAAGCAAGGCCAACAGAAACGTTGGCATGAAACGTTTCTTTCGTATAAAAAGGCAAGAAAAATAGGTTTTTTGATAGCTATTCGGGATTTAGAGTTAAGTTTAATTTCACCTTAGTCTTTGAGTGTAGAGAGTGGATCAGGTTAACCCGGAAACTACAAATGCAAAGTACTAAAAAAGGAAAATACTTAATTATTAATATTTTTGTAATCATCCTATTATTGAACTAGGACAGAAAGAGGAATAACAGATATGATCAAAAACTGTAAGTAAACTAATGTTTAATACGAAATTACTAGCAGACAGTTACGTGACTGAGGTTGTAAATTGCATATTGTCGAGGGAAAAAGTTACATATTTTCGCGAATGTGTAATATGCCTTACAATCGAGGGGAGAGGTGTGTTAATAGTAACAAAAAAAGTATACAGGCTAGTAATTTTGTATTTATTAGTCACAGAGAATTAAATTTTTTGTACAAGATACAGATATTTTTCAGGTTTTGAATGAGCTGCACAAAAATATTCTAGGTTGACTTATAATTAAAGTAACTGCATTTATGTGGACCAAAGTGGATTGTTACAATCGTCACCAACAGAAGATCAATTGTTACAGGGCTTAGATACAATTGTAACACTCATTATTTAGTTGAGTTTACATGTTAGTTACTATAATTCCAGTTTTAAAAATTCTTCCTTACATATTGAGTGAGGAAGGTGACAAATACTACAGTCTCAGGTAGCAGTTCTGAATTTTTTCTCTTTCTATTACTCTTTTAACGGAATTCACATCATAGAATATGGTTCCTATCCTAGTTTTTCGTTTTGCATATTATATATCATTTTTTAGGATTTCGTAGAACATCTATCTACGAAATTCTTATGCCGCCGCACTTTACTCAGAATAGTCCTCTGTCAACTCGCACTTCACGAACATTTTTTTTATCCTGATCACATAAGCTCCCGCTTGCATGCAGTAAAGAGTGTTTATTTATAATAATAAAAAAACATATTTAAACCAGTAATATATTCGAATTTACTGCTATTTATTTAATAATTTAACTCACATTCATTAATTTTTACATTCATTCGTCTTTTTGTTATTTTAAAAGCATTTTTTTAATTATCGGATGTAAAGTAAATGAAAAAAAAAATACTGACACCCATGGCTGTCATATCAAATGGATATTTATGTATAATTTATAGAATGCTTCAATATTCTTTTCTCTTTTTCTGTTGTTTATAAACATGTGTATATATACATCTCTTTTTATCCGATTTATCTTAATTCAAAAGGATATTATGATTATAAACATATTTTGTTTTCAGTACAGCTAGTGTCATCTCTGTTCGAATTTATAAACTATAATACAGTCGATTTCAAAAGGTATTACAGGTCTGAAATTTCAGTTCTGTAAAATTTTTTTTTCCGTGACAGTTATTATTAAAAAAAAAGTTAGAAACGCGTCTGTGTATAATATATTTTGCTAAAGTTTCGTTTACATGATGGTTGCTTATTGTCAACAATTTAGAAATATCTTTAAATTTGCTACCAAAGAATTAATTTTTTATTGCAGTTTTAAAAACACCCATTAAATAGACAGGAAATATTTTTTTATACATATTATTTATTCAAAAAAACCACTATCGGTTTGATTTTTATAATATTCTAAATAGCAATTAACTTGTATCGTGTAAATTATACTACTAGGTATACATATAAGCATAGAACTCATGTGCTATATGGTGTTAAAATTATTTACGTATATTATTAGCCAATCGCATGTACGTTTTTAAAAACATTTATGGAAGGTTAATTTTGTAAACAAAATCACACGTGTTTATATGTGGTTATGTTTTAAATATAAGTAAATAATTTATATTTTTTATTTTCAAATGTAACCGGAACATGGAAAGAACATTGTAATATTTTCTTCAAAGATGTTTTAGTAAGTTTTAGCTATACCCCTTTTGAAATTTAAATATTACGGTAAATAACATAAATAATTTTTTTTTAGGCCGGATTCATTTTCATTTAGTGCACGGGCATTAATTAAATAAAAATATTTCAGACATTATGACATATTTAATCAAATAACGTGTCACAAAATCTTTATATTTTCATTTTTATTAATTATATTATAATGTGAATATCTATATGGAGAATAAGTATTAAAAAAATATATACATAACCTACATGTAATGGATTTGTAATGGAAAAATATCGACACCCCGGCTACTTTGTAAGACTGGAAACTGGAAGTTCAAAATTAGCTGTTTTAGTTGTCAAAAATACGCTTATCTGGTGGCGTAAAATTTTACTTATGGATGAAACTCGACTACCTAAAATCTGTTTCACGAAAACGAAACTGATAGAGAAAGAGCTATTCCATCTTCATACAGCAATATGTGTCAATTATGTATGGAAATGTGGATATATCGTGCTTTCTACATGTAAAATTTCACCGTGCACGAATTTTCAGCTCATTGCGTCTTTCTTCGCAACAAAAACTTAAAATTTATTATAATGGAATTTCATACGACATAGATCTTAAAATAAGTATGAAATAGACAATCTGAGACACTATATTCTTTATACCCCTTTCCAATGGGGAAAACCTAAATGAAAATTAAATATAGTATAATACTAATAATGAATTATGTTACTGTTATCAGAGGCTTTAAGAACAAGAACGGCCTAACTAACAAATTTTGTAAAATTGAGATACTGGGCCTAAGAATACATGAAGGTTCAATTATTGAAATGAAAACTGCCTAGCTGTGTTTTTAATATGAACCTAGAGATGACAGCATGTAAACCTTTTCTTGCATCATAAACTTTTTATATTATTTAAGTGCAAAATCGGCCTAAATGACATAGGCGGGCTAGGTAATTTTTTCACACTAACAATACTGTAGTTTTCTTAAACTGCAGTAGTGGTGAGAGACTATCGATCATTGAAACTATCCATAATTATGGATAGCCAGTCGTAAAACTATCAATAGTTGTCGATATTTTCCGATAGTCAAGTTTTTGTTGCCCAATTCATATTTCATAGGAATTTAGACTAATACAGTGGAACAACTAGTTATCTAGATTGTACTTATCTAAAATTCTGCTTTTTCAAACTTACTACAGTACCTACTTAACAAGAAATTTTACGTTTTTTCTGCAAACATTTTAAGTAATTTTCGAACTTTATAATTTTAAATTATGAATAAAATTATACACTTTTTGAGTTCCGTAATTAAAATATTAAAAGCCTTATAAGTTTTCAATGTTCATGCGTCAGATGTTTAAATTTTTACAAATACAAATGATATTCTAGATTAAAGTAACAAAACTAATGATGACTGAATCTATAAATTTAAATTTTTTTTAGAATTCGAACGCTTTTTCTATTCTGTTTATATAATTTTAAAAATTTATTCCTTATGTTGGATTAAAATATACATTTTTTCCAGCAGCACATTTTTTTCTCAATTTAAAGCAGAAAATCTTTGAAAACACCATGACCTAACTAATATATTTTAGCTAATTTCTTATTAACCACGAGGGTAAAAATGGCCTGTGACAAAAAAATTAGCGAAAAGATGCTAGACCTTCTAATTTTACCCATACATGCATTTGACATTGTATTAAAAATATAATACATAAGTAAACGTCCATAATTTTATTGACTTTGGTGGAAAAACAAAAATATTTTTTTTGCATAACTTTAACTGTCGTTATCTCGATATGAGTAATTTGTAGTTAGGCCGTTCTTGCTCTCGAGGCCTCATTTATGTAATCATTAAATTTTTTAAAATATTTCCCAATTGCTGTATTATTTAATAAAGTAAAAGGTCATTAAACCTGTTTTGATTTTCGTTTATTTACAATTTTACTTCTTTCTGATAATCCTATGTTAAATTTTTTTTCTGTAATCAAATTATCCTAATAACATTTTGTATATTTTTCCTTACACTGTCCTTTTATGAATAAAACAGTATACTTTTGTAGCTTTGTGTAAATAAAAATATTATCAGTTTAGATTAATTTTGTAAATCTGAATTTTTAATTGATTTATTCAGGATTCATTTTATTATAATTTGTTTTAATTTATTAAAAACTTAATTTAAAAAGCGCGGTGTGTTATAAAGTATTACCGTAGTTTGGGGTGAAACGGAACGATTTTCAACTTTGTCGTAGATTTGCATACCTTTTTTTATCTACTAGACGATAAAAAATGGATTGCTATTATTTCCGGTCGCTTATTCTTCATACTTACCATTTTAAAAATCCATTTTCATTTTTATTTAGCTAGAAAATTAAAAAAAAAAATAGGCGCTTCTATTCACCTTGCACTTCGGGGTGTCGGGGAACGAATGAGAGGTGAATAGGAATTTTGGACATGGCTGTCCAGTTTGTCTATAAAATGGTAGCAATGGCTGATAAATTAATTTTACTGGTAGGAGAATGAAAATATGCATATATCTTAAACTTAACCTCTTCGATACAGTCGTTCGACAAATAAAAAACTATTTGTACGTATGTGTCACGCTTACATTACAATATATTTAACACATTTTGTTGGTATTAACCTATCTTATGTATGTTATGTCAACCATGTATACTAATGTATCTGATGTACATGTCTCACTTTTACTCGAAGTTTATAATAAATTTATTTCTACATATTTTACTTTTAACAAGCCTTCTAGAATACTCTTAAACTTATACGATATTAAACATCTTAAACAAAACATCATATATATAATTGTTGGCACGGTACAGCGTTGTGTCATAGTCAGTTTAACTTGATGTTGTACAAAGGCAAAAATTTTATTTCGGAATCCTTGATACTGAACTACGAAATCCTGCTTTAATGCGTGTCTAACACGCACTTGACGACGTTTTTTTATTCTAAAAACAGTATGAATTGGATTGGAGACTGATCCAACAGGATAAATTAATCGTGGTGGAAGGTTTTTGTTTCTTTTTTTTTTTAAATTGTTAACCGAAGTCGTTACCTTTAGTATTCCAATTCATACTTAAAATATAAAGTTTGATTTTGCTCAACTAAAATTCAGTTGGAATCTGTGTTACAATCGACACTACTGAATTTGGTACAATTGTTCCACCGCTGTTTCATTTTATAAAAAAAATCATAAAATATTAACTATGATTAAAAAGCGAAACTAACTCTCTGATAATATTATTCGAGTGCTTATGTTTCCAATTTCACTTTTCTTCGAATTGATTGGGTATTTACTGCAAAAATAAAAAAAATTGTTAAAGTATTCAAAATTTACGTTTAGCTTATATAAATACATTTGGTATTGCTGAAAGAAAGCCGCCAAATGATATTAATTGAAAGTTTTGTAAGTAAAGCACAACTTTAGAAGCCACTTTATGATATGTAATACTCCTCAATAGGACTGATAGATGTCTCACAAATTTTGAAGTTACAATTGACCCTCTGTTACTACTGACACACCTCTCCTCTACTATTACTATTGAAATTACATAAGAATGAAGAGTAGTCAAGTTATTTAAAATGAACTACACTACTTTATCTACAACAAACATGAAATTTACAATACCTAAATAATATTTTGGTACAAATATATTAAAATTATATACAACTAAAAATTTGTTAAAAACAAATCATATGAGGACCATATACATATTATGACCTAACTCTCAAATACTCTCAAAATTTGAGCGAAATGGGATTAATATATTAAGTAACATATCGTCATTTAATGGGATTTCATGGTGGCGGTGAATCTTAGAATAGTTACAAAGCTATGCCACTTGGTGGAATCGTCAAGCACATTAACGGAAAGACGGGCGGATCGAGATACCGAACGTAAAACTCCCCTGAAAATTTTCATTTTGGAGTGAAAAAGATTTGAAATTTCTAGAATGGCTACATAATACCTCGACTGCTTCAGTAGTCTCGGAAACAAAACCAGAAACACCCACCCAAGCAAGAATGCCAAGTGATTTGACGAGTGTAAGACAGTGTAAAATATTATATTGTGTCATAAACATTAGTATACTTAACTATTCTGGTGGTTGTCCGTAAGGAAATTTAAATATTTGATAACCATCCGCCATTTGCAACCACCCAATATAGGTACCCTCTAGATTCATAAATGTGAACATAACTACTGAATTTTGCAATTAAGATTTAAACTATAAAATTAAAAGGCGTTCCTTCGCTATATTATTTATTACAGTGTTGTGATTAGAGCTTTTCCGCGTTTGTACCATTTATATATTTGCTTATGCATAACATAAGTATGTTATAATTATTTTATTTGTAATGGAAAAACATGTTTTATTTAACAATAAAACGTTTACTGCTTCTTTTTTTTATTTATTCTATTAAAAAAACAACACTTACCGCACTTTGAATTCGCTACATTAAACATTAAAGTGTGCTGAAAAGTGTTTTCTCAGTGCTTTCTGTGTTTTTACAGCTTGCTGTATTATTGGTAGGTTTAGCGATTACAGCCACTGTCATGATGCGATTTCATGAGTGTATATATATATATATATATATATATATATATATATATATATATATATATATATATATATATATATATATATATATATATATGTATCTATGTGTCCGCATGATAACTTTCGAACGAAATGTCCTAGGTTTACGAAATTTGGTGAAAATGTTGGAAGTCCCAAACCGTTGGACAAGTTCGTTAGCCAGACACGTCCGATGACAGGAACATGGTTTTTTTGTTCTTTAGTTTTTTGCCAAAATCTCCATTTATTAAAAAATTTTTGCGACATTTTTTCACACTATTGAAACGAGGAGGATAAATCACACAAAAAAGGTCTTTCAACTATTTTTCTATGTCAACTAGTTTCCGAGATCCGATGCCTAGAACCTCGAAAAGTGAGTTCTTGCCAATATTTGCCAAAATTCAAAAAAAAAATTCGAAATTTTTTACACCATTACAAAGAAATAAAATCTAGAATTGGTTAAGCAAAATCTGCATTTCTCAAACTTAAAAATTTTCTAACAAACAGTAAAATTAATAAAATACTGAGAGTGCGATTTTTAAAATGTTATGTGTGGTCCGTTTTCTTGTATGCTTGTGAAACGTGGACTTTGACTTCAGATGTGATAAAAAAAATCGAAGCGTTTGAAATGTGGTGCTACAGAAAAATGCAGAAAATTTCTTGGAATAGTTATATATCCAACGAAAAAGTGCTAAAACAAATAGGACAGAGAAGAGAATTAGTGTCTATAATTAAACAAAGACAACTGAAATATTTTGGACATATCCTGAGAGGGGAAAAATATCACATATTGAAAAGAATTCTAATGCGAAAAATATGGGGAAAAAGATCAAGAGGACGGAAGAAAACAGGATGGATAGACAACTTAAAAACTTGGACCAAAATGCAGTTTACCGAACTGATTCCAGCTCCAGAGGAAAGGGAAAACTGGAGAAACGTGGTCTCCACCATCCCAAGCTATGGATATGGAACAACATCATCATCATTACAAAGTACAGAAAAAATCAAATAAGATAGGCTTTTAAAGCAGTTTCCTATGTTAGCAAATTTTCGAGAAAAATAACTTAAAAATAACCAAATTCACTATATGTTATTTAGACTGTGATCGTTGTCTCATATTAATTGTGAAGTTAGTCACAGTCTACACATACGACACAATATGTATGTATATATATATATATATATATATATATATATATATATATATATATATATATATATCGTATGCATATACTAGATATCCCGACCGGATGTATACATACGACTTACATGTTAATTTTTAACATTGAATTCCCATAAGGAAAATGTTCTGTCACAAGAGTGCTTTGGGTAAACATATTCCTGTTTTTGGTAATTTTCTTTTATAAAATAATTTTTTTCCACCAAATTACCTGCACTATTTCTTCAACAGAATATTTTTTTGGTATTTTTATTATTAATTTGAATATTTATTTTCAAGAAATTTTTTTTATTTTCCTGCATTATTATTGTTAAAGCTATAGTACGGTAGTTATAATTATTAAATTAGTATTATTAGTTTGCTCAAAGCACTCTTGTGACATAACTTTTTCCTTATGGGAATCCAATGTTAAAAATTAACATGTAAATCGTATGTATACATCCAAATGGGACCCTCGTATATGCATATGCTACAATTGAGACATACATATGTACATAAGAGTACATATATATGTGGGTTTCTGGTGAGGGTAGAAGTTAATTTTTTGACTAGATGAGCATGGGACAGTATTTGTCGTAGTTGTTGATATAAGACGAAGGACGAAGGACGTATAATGTTAGATGTACTCCAGTGGTGGATTTACCAGCAGGCTGAGTAGGCTGGAGCCTAGGGCGGCAGATTTTAGGGGCGGCAAATTTGGGCAAAAAGGGCGGCAAAATGTAGAATTGAAGTTTTTTTTTTTTTACTCGTCACTTACATTTTTAAGAAGGGTGGCAGATTTTTAGGGGCGGCAAATTTGCGATAGAAGAGCGGCAATAATGCAAAAAAAATTTTTTACCTTTTTAGGGGCGGCATTTTTCACTGAGCCTAGAGCGGCACTTAGGGTAAATTCGTCACTGATGTACTTTAAATAATATAATATTGTTAATGTAGTATAGTGTTTTTAAAGAAATCTTAGAGAATAAGTTCCATTTTATCCATTTTAGCGAATTTTCGAATCCAAAATTCAGCTATTGCAACCACTGTCATGATCCGGGACGCGTTATGACAGAAATTTGTTTTGAGGTCCCTAGAAACCGAAAATTGTATTCACTAAAATTTTTATATATATATATATATATATATATATATATATATATATATATATATATATATATATATGTATATGTATGTATATATATATATATATATATATATATGTATATGTATATGTATATATATATATATATATATATATATATATATATATATATATATATATATATATATATATATATATATATATATATATATATATATGTGTCCGCACGATAACTTTCGAACGAAAAGTCCTAGGTTTACAAAATTTGGTAAAAATGTTGGAAGTCCCAAACCATTGGACAAGTTCGTTAGCCAGACGCATCCGATGCAAGGAACGTGGTTTTTGTTCTTGAAAAAAATTAGTATTTTGCCAAAAAAAAACTTTTGTACACCATTGGAAAGAGGAGAGAAAATCACATCAAATAAGTCTTTAAACTATTATTGTATGTCAACTAGTTTCCAAGAAAAAGTAATTTTTATAAACGGAAATTCGCTATGTTAGGCAGGATACTGCGACAGGGGTGTTTATTTATTTCTTGTACATATAATTTGTTTGTCCAAAAGAAAATGTTAATTTGAATGTTTAATACGTGTAGGTTATTTCATGTCGCATAGTTTATTTAAAATTAAAGACGAATTGCATGAGCCTTTACAGTGAAATTTTAGCATATAATTACAAGTAGCCACCGTTTCCAACGTTTTGGTAAGTCTCTAACATCGAGAAATAAACGCTCAGTAATTCCTTTTTTAAAAATGTCCTTAATTACATAACTTAATTCTTGAAGGATATTATGTGAGTTTCCAGATAGTCTGTATTTTGGAGTCCTAAAGCAGTTGTAATCGCACGCCTAAAATTTTGAAGAATATGAAGGCTAAGTCCAAGTGGTGAGACTATTCTTGCTGCGAGTGAGTTTTGGCATTATCGCGAGCAATGATGACACGTAATTTACCATACGTTTCCATTCAAACTTGCACATTTGATTCAAAAAGTGTCTATAAACTTTGAGAGTCACTAGTTGTCCTTGTTCTAACAATCGCTAAAAGGGAATTTTATCAAAATCCATCAAGCAAGACGAATGCGTTTGAGCGTATGAAGATCTTGACGTACGACTTACTGTGGTTCTTCCATTGATAAATCCAGGACTTAGCCTGGTGTTATCTAGGATCGTTACTCAACTTTTATCGATCGTCAAAGTGGATTTTAACAAGATTTTATTGCATTCTAGCACGAAGTTGATTATTTGTATTCGCAGTTTCCAAAAATTTCGTACAAAGAAAAAAAATTTCAAGTTGAGCATAGTTTCTCTACGGAGATTTGTTATATCTCCAGTATAAAAAAAACTCGATTAATCGAATATTTTCACTTATTATTAGACGAGAGGTTTGTATTTTTTCGAATAAATTTGGGTTTTTCTAACGAAAATTTGTTGCCTAGCAATCTAACGAGAAGAACTGTCGTCCTCGAAGTTGAAACGTTTTTGGGTTGATAGTTAGGCAAGAAATTTGAGTTTTAACAAAACACAAATTCGTTGAGAAAAAATATAAACCTCAAGTGTAATACGGTAAGACAATTTAATGAACAAAATAAATTAGTATAATTCATATTATATTTTATTCATTGTTACCATTGTTCTGAAATCAGTTAAATTTGCCAATACAAATTTTTGTTTCATTTTGATCGTGTTTACGTGCAGCGAAATAACCAATGAGATGTTTTGTACCCTTTTTTCCATGGTGGAAGTAAAATAACTACCTACAATGATATACATAAGCAAAGCTGGATCTGGGAGGAGGGGGGCAGCGGGGGCACGTGTCCCCTGCAAGGGGCGTCATAATGGTAAATGGAATATTTTTTTTTGCTCGTCACTTACTTTTTGCAGTGTTAGGGGCGTCAAAAACGTAAGTTGAGGAACGCAAACAAAAAAGGTTTGATTCGTCAGTGATGAAATTTAGGTCCCTCTTTTAATACGTAAGGCAGGACGCTGCAACAGTACTTCTTGAAATTATTTTAAGATAATTTCAAATAGTACTGTTACCCGCTAGTCGATTTAACCCTTAAATGCATGAATATTTAAAAAAGGGGGAAAAAATTGTATTTCGATAAAACAAGCTCTACATATAACGGGAAAAATAAAATAAAAAAGTCCTCATTCAGGTTTAAGGTTTTTATTAAGGGAAAGAGGTTCGTTGGAAATTTGCAGTGCCAGACATTTGTTGTTTTATATTGTTAAAAAAAATAACATTTACCTACCTGTACGCACCTTGTATAAAAACAAAAAACCATAATATTCACAAATTTAATCTCAAAAAATGATTAAAAACTTTACGCATGAAAATTGTGTTTTTTAT